>CP139508.1:290153873-290463707 GCA_021014915.2 Artemisia tridentata subsp. tridentata
CCTTGACGCCGTCCTTTGCTAAATCATCTGGGTCGTCTCTTGTTAACTTTGTACGTGACTTTGGTCTTCAATTGCACCTGATGCTGTCAGGTTATAATGTCTTCAGATTCTTCTGTGGCGTCGCTTTTTAATTTTCCACCAAAAATCCATCTTCAGTAACAAGTGACGGCGTCACTTGGTAGAGTGTGACGCTGTCAGACTCCCTTGTCTGACAGAATTTGAGACTTGGTCGTTTTCTTCTCTTTTCTTGTCGTTTTAAGCCCAAAACATGCCAATTTCCAGATTTCCCGTCCTAAGTACCTAAAATGCAAAAAGAAACGATTTAGGGCAATAATTGATCATATTCATACGATTTTGGCCTTAAATGACCCCTTAAAAAGGTACCAAATAAATCCTTATCATTAAGTCTCCTCACTAAACTTAAGCTATGCTTAAGTACAACTATGCTAAACCAACTGAGCTAAGCTCAAGGACTTAGTTGTGTTTGGAGGAGAGAAAGGAGTTTGTGAATGTCTAAGCATTGAGTCCACAAACTTGTCAACCTTTCTACTCCTACTTATGATCCTATTTATACACAAGTGATTACAACTGTTATCGAAGAAGAAAAAGATAACCTAGGTAGTTTGGACAAGATACCTATGGATTTTGTGTCAGACAGAATCTTCTATTTTGGGTATAAAGACAATGGTGCTTTCTAATTACCAGTGCTGACACTATTTTGGTTTTAAGCCATTTAGGGTAAGTTTGACCTTTGCTTAATAAAGGCACTCCTTTATACATTTCAAACTTTTCCCGCTTTGTCCCGCTAATTCTTCAGTCTTAAGTCTTCTGTCTTTTATCTTTAGTCTTTGGCTTTTGATCTACATAGTTGTTGAGTAGACTTGAGGTTCAGTGAGATATTGTCATCACTCACTGATCTCATCATCTTCTTCTTTGGCTCAGGTATCATTCACTGAGTTCCGCCTCACTAAATGGAAAGTCTTTCTTCATTAGACTTGTCCTGAGCATCCTCAAGATGACTCACTAAGTGACTATTCACTCAATGACTTGATTGTGTTTACGGATTTGCAACACTTACGATATTTTCTATTCAAATCCTTGATTAAGGAAATTTGGGTAATGAATAAACCCAACAGGGTGAAATTGGGAAGTTCCAAAACTTACTTAAAAGTGAAAGCTAGTCTACTCCATCCGTCCCTAAATAAGTGTCCACTATTGACTTTTAAAGTCTTCTATTTTTAGCTTTGACCTTAAATTATTTTATTTGTGTTATGTAATACTTGATGCAAAATATATAAATGGATTGGGTTTTAAACGTATTTTCATTGGTACAATTTTCATTAAGTATTACATAACCCAAATGAAATAATTTAAAGTCAAAGTTGAAAAGAAAAGACTTTAAAAGTCACTGGACATTTATTTAGTGACGGAGGAAATATTAATTAAGAACAGTTTAAAAGTGCAACATTTACACTGAAATTTAAAAGTAAAAATAACAAAAGAAAAAACAATAAAATAAAAAAAATAAAATAAAATAAAATAAAAAAATTGCAAGTTTTAATCCATTACTTTTTCATAAAACTTTCAAAACGTCAAATACATCATAAAAACACAAAATTATGCTTTTTAACCACAAAATCAAAGATTTTGATTTTAAACCTCATAGTAAAAAAATTAATAAATAAATAACTTAATAAAATAAAATAAATTACAATAAAATAAATCCAAACTTTGATCTTGTTTTCAAATCCAAATCACTCCTAAATCATTATGTGAATCTGGTACCAATTATAGGTCACAATAATACCAATTTTCACACTTAGATTAAGAAGGTTTAAGTTAGAGAAAGAAAGAGAGATAATTAGATTAGATAAGATGGTATGTTCACACACACAAAAAATGAAACACACACCGTCACACACACATGCGTGAGGGTTATATCTCTGTTATAGGATTCTATGGACCTTAATGGGTCGCGTATGATTTTGGTTTTGGGCTTGTGATGAACCAGGTCCATTAACACTATTACATATTCATAGTAAAGCCCATTTAGCTATCACTAGCCTACTATAACTATTACAAGACTCGTATACTCGTTAATGATCGCCACTTTAAAAGCTAACAAAACTTAAAAAACTTAAAAATGAGTAATGTTCAATCATCAAAATACACTTTTATAACTTAAATTTCAATATTTTATTTACTTTCCCACATAAAAGTTCATACAACGTTGTCTTAATGAAATAGTTGCCTAATTTAAAAAATATGCATAATAATATTTGACAACATTTTTTTTAATGGAGTTTCTAAAAGAAAAGATGAGACTTTTTTTGTGTGTAACCCTAATATTAATAACTTTTAATTTTTTTTTATAACAAACTCCGATATAAAACACTATATTTCAAGAATGATGTAATGTTTCATTTGAGTTTCACGTTTCATTAAATGTTTTTAATTTGATATATTTTAAAATTTATTCTTTTAGTTGAATTGTCGCATATTACAATTTTTTTAAATTACATTTGAATTATTTTGTATTGTATATATAAATATTACACGAAATACTTAATTACAAAATCGCAATTATAATTATTTATCGTTATAAAAATCTCTTGCTACACACGCACATCGTAATTTTTATAAATGTTACAGAGATGAAGTATAAAAAGTACATAACTTTTAACAGGTCAAGATCTTACATCATGTCGTGATAATCTTTATTGTCCAAGTCAAAACTCAAGACTAAAAGGCCAAGTCAACACCGCCACTTATATTCTCATCATAAAAACATTCAAAAGTCCTCACATGCAAAAGTCACCATTTTGTCAATCAATCCAACAACCAAAAAATCATTTTGCCAGCATTAAACCATAATCATCTTGTCCCCCAAAAACACGCTTACACCACCTAGATCGTGTTACCTCAAATACCCTTTTCACATTTCATTATATCATGAACATATAAACAACTTTTTGTCATCTGGGTATAGAAGATCATAGCATTTAGTGGCTTAAAAATGGCTATTGAACCATCTTTGACTCAAGAACTTGGTGAAAAGAGGAAGTCAATATTGGATTGTTCTTCAAATGAATCATCTTTGACTCAGGTTAGTAAATTTGATTCTGTTTATTCTATTTGTCTCTTGGATGAGATTTAGTAGCATTAATTTGAAGTCAAACTTATTAACTTTGACTTGTTCTTTTATGTTTTGAGATGGGATTGAATTCACTTCATTTCTTTCTAATTTATTACTTTTGTTTACCCTTTATTAGCTAGTTATCATTTTTGCAAATATTATTAGATTTAGTTCCATTGAGTTGAAGTCAAATTTGTTTTCGTTGACTTATTTATCATGTTGTGAGATCAATATTGGAATTTATATGATCAATCCATGACTTAGAACAAATAAAAGTAGATGAAGTTCATAAGATCAATGATATGATATTATTCAACTTCAAGTGAGTGGTGGAAGATCATGCAGAAGTAACCGCTCAAGGGTGGCAAAAGGGCTTGTGACTATCACTCTAAAATGTGTGAGGTCTCAAGTTCAATTCCTGCTAGGTGCAAACAACCTTGAAGTGGTCACGCGAACTTCCAGAAAAGGGAGGGCTTTACTTGGTTCAAGTATGTGTGGCGGTGGGTTCAAACCCTGTGGATTAGCCACGCCAACCTCCTGAAAAGGGAGGGCTTTACCTGGTTTGAGTTTGTGTGGCGGTGTGTTCAAACCCTGTGGATTAGTCGGCCAAAAGGTCGAAACCATGGTTACCCAAAAAAAAAAAATAAAAATAAAAGATCATGCAGAAGTGTAGTTGATAATAATACAAAAAGAAAATCTAAAAAATTAGCAAAAAGTTAAAATTGCAGGCTGAAAGAAGCGAATTTGGACACTTTTGTGGCCCTGTTACTTCTCTATGTTTAGAAGTTATGCACTTGTCATGTTTCTACTTTTAGAAAGGCAAAGATACGTATGCAAGAAATGAAATCATAAGAGTTGATTTTATAGTTTTGTGTATTTGATAGGGAGATAGCGATTCCGAATCCTATTCAGTTTCGTCATCAATACAAGGCTCGATATCAAGTGCAACATCTTCAGTTGATCAATATAGTACTAGTGTTAATGAAGTAAGTAAACAAAAGAAAACACTTAAAAAGTCAAATTCGAAGAAACTCTCCACCTTTGGGAGCTTCATGTCATCTAGGAGATGGGCACAATCAAGGCTCAGTGAATCTTCAACAAGATTATCAGATGATAGTTCGAGCACACCACCTCATCCTTCTTCTGTTGAAGTATCGGATGAATCTTCTAATTATGTTCAGGTACTACCTCTATTCGTTAATAAAACCAAACATGCATCTAATTATCACAAGGTCACAACATTCTCATTCTGTTACATACTTACACATCATATATTAGTTGGTTTGGACTTTAAATTGTTACTCAAAGCTGTGTACTTTTTTTTTTATTAAACCTTTAAATGTCCGGCATGGCTTGATTTTAAAGATTTGATGATTTAATAAGATTTCAAATTATAGTGACCAATTTAGAAATGAAGAGAAAGTACAAGTTGATGATTTCAATGTGAGCCCAGACAGTTAGCTGAATTTGTCTTTATAAAAGGGTATTTCAGACATTTGACAAATACTCAAAACCGGTACTTTCTATGTAGAAATCTACTCCAAAGTTCACAAGAACCGGAAGCTTGAGATCTGTCAAGATCTTCAGGAGCAAGAGTAAGAACAAGTCTAGTTCCAAATTAAAATCCTCAATCGACAGAAATTCACAAATTTCCACGGAATTACATCCAGAAAGAGCTACATTTTCGTCGATCCTCAAGGACTCAAAGTTCCCCGAACAGCTAAAGCATCAACCCGGGCCATTAGAACCCGAAGAAGTACTTCCGCTTGCAAAATTATGTCCATATCAACATTGCTCTCTTCATGGTCATCATCATCATCACGAGCCCCCAGAAAAACGTCACGCTTACCTTAAACGACGCACTGCAAAGAACATGAATCCTGTTACACGAACAACAGACAAACGTTCTGGAAAGAAACAAGAAACTAAAGTAACAAAAAAGGTTTCTGACGCCAATGATGATTTCTCTATAGAATTCTATGCTAAGACAAGATCTGAACCGCTTTCAAGCTATGGTCATCATGATGCTGAGTATGCTGATATGTTATTTGGCGTGAACAGCTTCCAAGAGAAAAAGAAAGAGATACCCATCTCAAATGATCGAGATTTGAAGGATATACATGAAGCAAAGGATAGAAATTCGGAAGGGTCGAAGATTGTTGTAGAAAAGAAGCCAGCTTTAAAGAAAACAAACCATATGAGCATGTGGCATATGATCCATCGGCATATGGTATCTGGCCTTGCAACTGAATCCGGTGGTGACACAGTAGTTGAGCCAGTTGTCGAGGAAAATAAATCACATACAAAAGGTATATAATTTATGCTCTAATTTCATTAATGTACATATGATAAATTGGATTAAGTTTGCAAATTGATTATTTTAATAATCAGTTATTGGTTATTTAGTTGCTGACTTCTTAAATAATCAGAAGATCTCAAACATTAAAACATTTGATTATTGTATCAGATTTTGATGATACTGCGAGTCAAGAAACCGAGATCCGAAAGATGTTTGCAATAAAGCTCGTGAGAGATGCGATCGAAAAAATCCTTCTTCCTGAAGTTCAAGATGATCAATCAACTACGAGTGAAGTTATATCAGTACAAGATTTAACCGAAAATAATCCAAGTGTGGATGAAATGACGAGTGATCGGAAAGAGGAACCTCTGGTGGCACCAGTGGCTGAACAAGAAACAGAAACAAAAACCGAAAAACGAGCACCAAAGACTGAACAAGAAACAGAAATAAAACCCAAAAAACGAGCACCAAAGAGTTGGAGTTACTTGAAGAAAGTGATTCTTCTCAGGAAATTTGTTAAGGAGCTTGAAAAAGTAAAGAAGTTTAATCCCAAGAAGCCTACAAACCTTCCTTTAGCGCCTGAACCCGACAAGGAAACAGTTTCTCTCCGACGTCAAAAGACCAGTGACAAGAAAAATTCGGATGAATGGATGTTAGATTATGCTCTTCAAAAGGTTGTTGGTGAACTTGCCCCTACACAGAAACGAAAAGTGGCTTTGCTTGTCAAAGCTTTCGAAACCGTGGCTCCTGCCCAAGAAGATCCACCAGAACCGAGAGCGACTGCTGAGCTCAAAAGGGTCGGTTCTGAAACAAAAGGTGAACTTCAAGAGGTAAGTGAATCGCGTGTGGTGGACTCACAGCTACATTCTGAGAAGAATAAAGAATCAGAACCCGATTTGGAGAAAGAAAAACGCATGAAAATGTGGCATATGATTTATCAACATGTGGTAACTGATATCGCTACAAAAGTTGGATCTGAGCTACTTCTTGATGGGGAAGATTCCACAAACAGTGAAGAAAAGAATATGCAAGAAGTTGAAGATCACATCGAAAGAAATTATAGACTTCAGTTTACTCAAAGTGATGCTGTTAAGCTTGTACGAGAATCAGTTGATGAAATCCTTCTTCCAGACGTTCCCGACACTTCTTCACAAGATACTCAATCAGTTGCAAGTGACATAGCCTCTGATCAAGATGACGGTGGTGAACCAAAAAAAGTCGAAAAGGATTTCGTTATGGATGAAAACAATAAACTGACAAATGAGGGACCATTACCGGCAGTTACAAGATTACAGCAACAAACATCGAAGAATTGGAGAAAATTGAAAAATCTGATCCGGGTGAAACAATCGCTTAAGGCCTTAGAAGGTTTTCGGAAGCTCAAACCGCAAACCCCACAAAAGGAAATCTTGATCAGTGAGCCAGAAGAAGAAAAGGTCGATTTAAGGCGTCAAATGATGGATGAGAGGAAGAAAGCTGAGCAATGGATGCTTGATTACGCCGTTCAACATATTGTTACTAAACTAACTCCGGCACGTAAGAAGAGAGTCTCCATGCTAGTTGAAGCTTTTGAAGCAGTCGTCCCGCTTCCAGAAAGTTGAATCTACAACGCCTGTTTCAAGATTTCCTGAATTAAGGTAGACATACTAACACACTTTCTTATTTACAAACGGTTAGAGGTGCGAAGATTGGCACTTAAACAGGCTGGGAATAGATCGGACGGGTTGGGTTAAAATGGGTATTTTCGGTATGGGTTGGGCTGGGTTGGGTTGGGTTATATTTACTAGGAAAGACCTTTGCTACCCATATTGGGAAAATTTAAACCGCAAACGATTCAAAATTGCCACCTCTACAAACAATGAATGTAACATTAGTGTTGTGTCTCATATGTCGATGCGTATTTGATTTGCAGGTACGGGTGATCTAGCAGTTTGATTTCACTGCCCTTAAACTACAACATTTACAAGGTACATAGATACCGAGTGATATTTATACATTCATGGAGAGTATAAAGTATTCTTTTAGCAATTTTTGTTGTACAATCTTTCACATGTACAGATCATGGATACCATTATATTGTGTGGTTTGGTGTTTGTATGTGAAATATATAGCTATGATTGTGTTCTTTTATCCAATTTTTGGGAGTAGGTAACTTGATATATATATATGAACTTCCTATGATAGTTTTATGATTGTACTATGATAATTGATCGTATGATAGTTTTACGATTTGCACTATGATTGGTGTTTTAGATTAGTCATCACCGGTGATGGAGTCGGTCTTTGACTAGGGTACTTGTACAGTGTACTACTAAAAATCATAATTCAAATATATACTCTTAATATACTAGACGTTATGCGCCATCTAGTGAATTAGATGGTGCAGAACGTACTCGATGCAATTGTTTGGTTTAAGGTGTACAATGATTATATAACCGAAACAACGTAACATGGTCTCGCTCAAGTAGTTATCTGTAAAACTCATCTGGTCAAGTTGTTAAGAACTTCTGTTTGGCAAAAGTAACATAAATAACATAAATATTTATTAACACCGTGTTCTCTAGTTTTTAGTTTTTATATAGAATGAAATTTAAAGAAAGAAAAGAGGGGAGAGGATAGTAAATGAAAGGTAACTTAATATTCTAAGAAAATCCTCAATAACCGTACACATACATCATATTGTTTGTCATGAATATTGCAAATTTTTGATGCTATTGCTGAATGACTACCACTAACACCTTGTCGCTATCAGCATGAGAAAAGGATGCATCGCTGGAAGAGTTTTGAGATGCTAACCTGCATAAAATAAGCAATGATATCACTTACCTTCCCGACCACCAAGTTATGTAGACTATTTATGTCATGTGCTTACATCCCTGAACATGAAAAGAACTGGTTAGCTAGAAAGGTGTAAATAGGCGTTCTGCGTCACAATAAGCACCAAGTTCAGTGAACTGCGTCTTTGCCAGTCACGTTTTGCGGAAGACACCTCATCAAAGTTAAAGGCTGTTTGGTTCGAATAAAACAAGAGGAGATGTGTCATTTAACCTTTTAGGATACAACTCATGGAAAATAAACTACAAGTATTAGGAGTTAGCCGGTCCAAATGTGAATACGTGACTCGATTGTCACCCCTAATTAAACAACACAAGCGATTATAAAAAAAGAACACAAATACCCTCTCACTCAATTCAGAGACCACAAAATTTTAAAATGGCCACCGCCCTCTTTATGTTTTATAACGAGGTTTTTAAGCCCGCGCTTCGCTGCGGGATGTTTTTCAACAAAAGTAGGCATTGGAAATGTAAGGCCGTGCATTTGCGTGGGGCATCATGTTGAAGGTTAAAGTTAAATACGTGCACAATTAAGAAAGTTAGAGTTGGTGTAAGATCAATTGAATGTGAATGCTCATGGCATGTTAACTTTTCATAAAAAATTATATACACAATCATCCGTAGCTATTATTGTAGCATATAACAGTTTCTTCTATATACTTAAGTAAAACGTCAGACTCTAAATGAATTTGATTCCTTCCTGTGCAAACAAACGACCTGCACAACCCATCTGCAGAATTTCCTAAACTAGCAGAGACTGAGACTCTGCACACTCAATTTCCAAAAAGTGTAATTCCAGACACTAAGTACTTGATCTCAGGCAGTTCACTCGCCAATGTTGTGGAGGATGCCAATGATGTTGCAGGTTGCTTGTTGAGCAGCAAGTGCAGTTCCTGAGACCATATAAGCAAATATAATCATACGGTTATACAACATAATAGAATGATACTGTCATGAAGCATTAAAAAGCATGTGCAAACACCCATATGACACCCAATTACTTCTCATTTATGAAGAGAAACTATCGGATTGCTTATTAAACTTGCTAACTCGCAAAGCAATCACAAACACTCTTAAACTAATGTATCATAATACAAAATGACCAGATTCTAAAAGCAGTTCCAAACACCCAATTCGACTCTTCTAAGCATCAAAGCCCTATACCACAAACGCAAATTAAGGGGTGCCCGTCTAAGCAAATTTTTGGACTTATGAGGTTAATTTGATCTCGGCGTTTATTTCATAGTGGCTGATAACTACAAACCGAAGTATTTTGACAAGTTAAAAAATATTGATATACATGACCTGAAAAGTTATTGCTACCTTTTGGGTTTGCCGAATATGGCTTTGTTGTAAACATAGTAGTTTCTTCCGTCGTTCGTGACCCTATGACCTGGTGGACCTGTCAGTTGTGGTTAACAGGTAGCTTGAATCAAAAATTTGTAAAAACAAAATTTATTAAGAGTGGGGTATAACTATCATACCTCCCGCTAATATGATGATAGCCCTTGCAAAATATGATGATGGCCCTTGCAACCTCTTTATGTCCATTTCACTATGCCGAACAAAACCTCCAAATATACAGGACCTTTGCCCATCTGTGACATGCACCATACGCTGCAAACACTGTATGTAGCTATTGTAAAAAACAGCATGCATTAAAGAAAAATAATAAGTTAAAGAACCTTAGCACACTCCCAATTCTCTTGGGATTTTATGCGGCTGGTAACTGCTCGGGATTGGTCTGAATGCGGCCCTTCTGCCTACCAGACCGTGTTGTGGCAACGCTCCCTAAATCAAGGCAGTCACGCTTCCATTCTTGGATTGTGTAACACCTGTTGCAATGAAAGGTTGTTACTAACAGTATGTAACCTAAGTATGAACTTTTTTTTTGGCTTATCTTTCATGACAATGCAAAACCTAAGGCATAAACTTGAACTTACATGTTTGTTTGCCTATGCTATCTCGGTTGCTCTCCTGCCCTTGCTCTCTCACGCGCACACATGCATCTGCCGGAGGTCTCTTTGGAAGCAGCCTCTCTACTCCCGGGTTTACCTAGGGGTAGGGGTAGGGGTAGGGTCTGTCTACATTCTACCTCCCCCATACCCTGCCCCGGCGGGATTGGGTTTGTTGTTGTTGTTGTTGTTGTTTTTCCTGTTGCTGTTGTTGTGTGGTTTGTTGTTGTTGTTGTTGTTGTTTTTCCTTCAATATGTGTCTAGTCTTAGTACCAGGTTGCATGATTAAAAAAAAACCATGGTTGCTCCAAAGTAGCAGGTTCCCACAACATACAGGTTCCATGAATCGACCTCGTCGTCCAATACCCCGCATTCACCAGCCCAAAATGCAGCTGATGTCTTGAATTCACCACTGCAAAAACAAAAATAAAATGAAGTCAATCTCCGCAAAAAATTAACACAAACAAAACATAAAAATATGAACTTTATAATTGTTAATAACAAAATTCACCATTTTTATAATGAAGACACGCTACTCGATCACAAAATTCAAAATTATAAATAGAATAAGAATGAATTAAAAAAACTACTCGATTACTACCTGAGGAGTGTTAAAATTATAACCATCAATTTACCACACCTCAATTTCAATTTAATGAATGTCTAAAAAAAAAAAAAACAAAAAAAAAACAAAAAAAAAAAACAATTCTCAAAAAGGTAGAACGGGATTTAAAACTTCCAAGAGAACCAACTGATTTTCATTTTTGACCTTGCTATTAAGAAACAAAGTATCACTACCCACTCCTTTAATGAGAATACTGTTTCTGTTGTGCATCCCTATTCTGAAAGTAATACCGTTTCGTTGTGCATCTGTGTTCACAAAAGTATGGAAATTGAGCCCACTTTCTTTATGGAGCAGCTGAACCGAGACTCAACTACATTAAGCCGCCTTTGTTGGTTTCTTCCTGCCCTTAATATGTGTACTAACCGTCCATCTTCCTTCTGCCGCATCTTTCTCCCTGTCTTTTTTTTTCCTGCACATTTCATACACTTAACTTCGTGAAAAGGAGAGTTTTTCGAAGACACCACGAAACAAAGCAGTAGAACTAACGAAGCAAGCATTGAGTTCCGCACATTACATGTCACTGTAATGAAGTGTATATAAGAAAATTACTTTTAATTAATTATCCTAATCAGTAATCACATTTGTTACCTTTGTGTTCGCATAGCTTCACTTACATTTTTCTCGGCTTATGAGGTTGCTTAGTTGCGCTTATGGCTTATTCATAAGACATAAGTTGAAGATGATAATGTCATAACCAAAAAAAAAGTGAGCTAATAAGCTTTTTTCAATTTCGAATGAGCCCTTACGCCGGAAAAATACTAACTAAAAATGAAGTGCATTTACACCTAACTCAAAATTGAAAACATCATTTATACTTCTGCTCACCTGATGACCACCTTCAATGTCAATATCAGGATCGGCATATTTTGAGAGACTGACAATTATAGGAATAATTTTTTTTTTTATGATGCTCCTTCCCATATCTTTTTACTGAACTTGCTCTCAACACATTATCTTATTTTGTCCACCTTATGGTTAGAGCCCCACACATATGAAACAAATAAATATTGATCTTAGTTTGGCTTCTTGTATAAATGTAATATAGTTATTGATCTTCATATGAAATAAATCAAATTCCTCACATATGTGTGTTTCAAATCAACAGGACTGACGTGTAGCAATTAGATTGTTAATTGAGCATTATACGATCACACAGAAAGAAAACGTCCTACCTGGCAGTTGTATTTAGGTGTTCGCCATGGGAAAAGTACTACTCCGTAATAGATTAAGACAGAAGCTTTAACAATTGTGGCTCCGGATTCCTCCAATCCAGCCGATTCCGAATCGACCAATTGCGGGATCTGCATCAGTACCCTTGTCCATGAGATCGATCTTTGTCAAAACACGAAAAGTCCTCTCCCCTGTGCATTTTACATTTAACCAATCAGAAAAACCAAACATATGAAAAATATCATTGGGAATTAACATATGCATAAACTAACTGACTGGAAGTTCAATGAAATTGAATCTTTAGATGCTTATAACATACCAAAGAAGCAGCTCCTGAGTAGTACTATAAACGCTCACTTCCCACAACTTTTGGAATCATCTCTACGTGATTGATTAAGATTTTTTCTCTTGATGGTTCTTTAAAAGATTGTTTTTTAGCCTATGAATCTATTCAGTATCAAAGTCTTAATTGATATTTGTTGTAGAATATGGATCGTTCTTCTGGTAGTAGTACTAAACAGCCTGCATGGATTGCCATACATGCCTTGTTTTTAATACTTCTGGGGACTAATTATCAATTTATCATATCCGTAGTAGGTGTTAAATTTCAATCAAATCATACTTTCTTTGCACAACCAACCAGCTCAGATGCGAGTTAACCATTTCCAGAAAACAAATAATTACTTGAATTTCTGGATGTGTGTAGGGATTCTATATTACCTTTTGGATCTGCTTCACGGGAAATTTTGATAGCATCGGATGTTGCAAGATCTTCGTTGGCTGGAGAAACTGGTAGAATAACGCAATTAGGCTGCAAGAAAAGAAGACATGTGGTTTTCAAATTATAATAACCCCAGGAGACTTACTTTCAGCTATCCAAGTATCATTGGGGTGAGACAAACTACATATTTACCCAAGTACCAACACATGACAGATACTAATAGTTTAATATCCTTCGAGAGCAAAGGAAGGGTGTAATTCGGAAATTAGCTTGCAAGGCAATGCGAATTTAACATAATTCTATTGCTCTAAGATGTTTCAAAGGATGATGATGAATGACAACTGTATTCACAAACGGGTAGCCTCATATAAAGACCAATATACCTTTTCAATATAGGATCGCACCATGTTTTCAATGTCCTGCACAACACTATCTGACTGACCGTCTACAAAAATCATAAAGGTGGAAATATATTAAGTAACCACGATTTCTAAAACCCGATAAAGCTCACTTTTTTTCAACTTATTGTTATAAGATTAAAAGCCCAAAAAAATTGAGTTGTATTGGCTTTTTTCTTATAACAAAACATCTGCTACTAAGCAATACACTATATACATTCTAACACGTCCAATAGAAATCATTGAAGACACCATAAACTTACATACCTACTGACAGTAAATAAGCGACTCAAGAATCGATAACAAAAGTGGAGATCAAGATACACTGAACCTGCAAACAATGAAACTCACTAAATCATTTAAGCTATAGACATGCACATACACACAATCAAAAGGGCGTGAATACAAACCAACAAACGGTAACACCGAAGCCTCTGCTTTCAAGATCCTTCATTTCAAAAACCCATAACAAAAACAAAATTAGATTAACAAACAAAATTAAAACATAGAAAAAACATCTTACAGCAAACCTGCTTCTTGTGTTTTTCTTTATGGAAACTTAAAACACTTCCCGCGATTCTCAACAGCATGTTCATTAGCTCCAATAAAATATACATATCTTTCATCTTCATTAGCAAACCTGGTTCCTGTGCTTTTCTTGTTTCGCCATCCGATTTCCACTCTCAAAACAAAGAGAAAAGCTTTAGGGCATTTGATATTTGAACCTTGAGTAACTTGTAAAACCCTAACTTCATCAAACTAAAAATTTTTACCAAACCAAAACCACTAATTCCAAAAGCCGACAAAAATAAACACAAACCCACCCAAATTTTTTTTAAGGTATAGTCAAAAACAAATTTTACCTAAACATACACATCCAAACACACCATTATAAACCCCATACTCACTTCTGTGATCTTCACCCCAAACCTATAATCAAAAAACATAATCGAAAAAAAAAAAAAAAAAAACCTTGAAAATATAAGAACACTCAAAAAAGAAAATTTAATTAGAACATACCTTTTGATTTAGGATTACCAGATGATTAAAAACCCAATTAACATCAACATCTTCAAATCCTAACTCCAAAAACCAAGCCACCTAATTACTAATCATCAAAAATTGTAATAATAATAATGATAAACAACAAAAGTTATATATAGCTCATTCTGTTTACAATGTATGGCACCAAGTTTTTTTTTCTTCATCGATAGCCAATCATTATTTCTCCTATAATCTTTTTGTGTGTGTGCTTCTCTCTGGAAATTTCGTGTGTCAGAACAAATGGCGTAATAAGAGCCACAAAACAAATAAAAAATTGGGGTTACTATTGCATCTCCTGTTCATCCCCTCACAGTCCACTATAGCTGGAAAAAGTCGGACTCGGAGGAACTTGAATGGAAATCGGTAGTGGTACCGGAGCAGAATCTCCGGATCTCAAAAAGAAATGGGAGTTGTGAGTTAGCATGAACAGGTGGGTACCCAATTTATTAACCAGGTCAGGCATGGGCCGGGTCTCAAACAGTAGTTGGGCTATTGTATCCCGCTAAATGTTATATATAGATAATACTCCCTCTGAGTAAACTATATTTGTGGTCCTCGTGGTTTACCGGGTATAACGGTTTTGGTCCAATAGTTTTAAACGTATCGGATCATGTCCTATTTTGTCTGACCCGTAACGGGTTTAGTCCAAATTTAACATTCCCGTTATCTTTTGCCCTCACGTGACACGCATGTGACCGTAAACTTGTGATTCACTAATATTTCCAGGGACATATAAGTCTTTTAATGTTTCCCGCTATAAACTCTAGGCATTGACTACTTGGTCAGTCCAATTAATACTCACTCCCCTCAAAAATCATCCACCTAACTTCTCATTCACTAATCACTCCCATCAATAATTTTGATCACTGATAAGTCAAAACCCTAATTTTGATCATTGATTTCCCCCCAAGAATGGTTTCAACTTGGAAGTTGAGAGAAAAAGGTGCCACATTTAATCCATACGTGAAATATAGTAAGTCATTTTGGTCTTTTGCATATTGTATTTGGTTTTGTATTTGTTTAAAGGAATGTATGTTTGATGATCGTTTGTTGTAATTTTTTGATACAGAGAATGAGCCTAATCTTTTTTCCCTCAAAATCAACCATGGAGGTCATTTCACTTATTTTCCTGGTCCAAAAAGAACTAGGGCTCCCAGACGTGTATACAGAGGTGGTGATGCGGACTGGTTTGATGATGTTGATGCAGATGGGTTTTCAGTCATAGAAGTCTCAGGTATGCTAAAAGAGTTAGGTTATGTGAATCCTAAAATGAAAGTGTATTTCAAAAGACCTACACAAGATTTAGATAAAGGGCTTGAACCATTATTCAAAGATGTTGATGTGTTGGATATGATAAGCTATGTGAATAAGTTCAAACTAATGGAGGTATTTGTTGACCATCCAATTGATAGCCATGTTATAGAAATAGACCTTGAAAACCAGGAAAATGTTGATTTAGAGAATGCTAATATTGGTGTAGACACACAGGGGAATGTTAATGTTGATGAGTTTGATCCTCTGTTTTCTTACCCTGTCAATGAAACTAGTCCTAATGAAACTACTGATGCTAGAGAAGACATTGAAGGTAGTGATAATGAGGCTAGTCCTAATGAAACTACTGATGCTAGAGAAGACATTGAAGGTAGTGATAATGAGGCTGATTCAAATGATGGTAGTCAAGGTAGTGATAATGAGGCTGATTCAAATGATGGTAGTCAAGGTAGTGATAATGAGGCTGATTCAAATGATGGTACTCAAGGTAGTGATAATGAGGTTGATTCAAATGATGGTAGTGAAGGTAGTGATGACACTGAAGACAGTGATTTTGAGTGTGATTTAGATGATATGATTAATGATGTTGATGTTGACATGGAAATGTTTAGAAAAAACACTGATCCTATTGTAGAATGGGTTGGTTCTGATGAGGTAGATCCTAGGGAAGTAGATGCTGATGTTGACATTGAATATGAGGAATGTGACATTGAGGATTTTGATAGTGATATTGATTCTGATGATGATGAGGCTGAGAGGAAGAAAGCTTTGAGGAAGTTAGGAAAAGCTAACAAGTCTGTAGATGGTAAGTTTTATACTGAAAACTTTTATGTTAGTCAAACATTTGCTAACAAAGAGTTGATAAAACAAATGGTGACAAGAATTTCAGTTGAGCAGAGGAGGCAAATATATTTGACTAAAAATGATAAGGTAAGGGTAAGAGCAGAGTGCAGAGGTATTATTCCTCAGTTTTCTAATAGTGGGCCAAATGTTGATGGGCTGGGTGAAGGCAACAGTCAAGGCCCAAGTGTAAGTGAAGGTCCAAGTGGTGTGGATTCCAAAAAGAAGTCAACAAAAAAAAGGGTTAAAGACGGTTGGTGGGGAATTAAAGTGCCCTTGGTTATTGCATTGTTCTAGACCTAGGGGGAAGGCACATGGTATGTAAAAATATTTCAAGATATCCACACTTGCCTTAAATCCAGGACTGTCCCAAAGTGTACAGCTACATTTCTATCTAAAGAGATTGAGCAAACAATCAGACCAAATCCTAAAATACCCCTTTCTGCTCTCAAAGATCAACTATCAAAGAAGTATGAATTAGGCTTGTCAAAACAGAAGATCTTTAGGGCAAAGCAGATGGCAGAACATAAGGTGATTGGAGATCACACTAAACAATATGCTCAGTTGAGACAATATTGCTTAGAGTTGAAAGAAAAGAACCCAAATACAACAGTGAAGATTGATGTTGAAAGAAACTTTGTACCTGATAGTCAGACAAGGAAGTTTAGAAGAATCTATGTTTGTTTAGGGGCTTTGAAAAGTGGATTCAAAGCTGGAAAAAGAGATCTTTTAAGCCTTGATGGAATGGTGGGGATCTGTATCAAGTATCTGGTCCACATGGTGACCAATGTGTGGTCAATGTGAGTGAAAGAACTTGTTCTTGTAGAAAATGGGATTTGACTAGGATGCCATGCAAACATGGAGTGGCATCTATCTGGAACATGGCAGAGAATGGTTTGGAACCTGGTATTCCTGAGTCATGGGTACACCCAAGTTATTGGCTAGCTACATGGGAGGAAATGTATAGTTTTAAGATCAACCCTTGTGCTGGTCCAGATATGTGGCCTCCATCAGATAGCCCTATAGTTATAGTCCCACCAGATTATCACCCTCCCATTGGCAGGCCTCCAAAAAAGAGAAAGAAGAGTGCTGCAGAGTTGTATGATGGAATGGTGAAGAAAGGTAAACTGAGTAGGGCAGGGAAAACTGTTACTTGTGTGAAATATCATCAGAGAGGTCACAATAGTAGATCTTGTAAAGGTAGAAGAGAGTCTCAGCCTAATGAAAGACAATCACAGTCAAGCCAAAGACCAACACAAGCAAAAAAATCCACAAAAAGACCATCACAGTCAAGGCAAAGAGCAACACAGTCTACACCATCTCAAGTTGCCCCATCTCAGACTGCAAATGTGGTGCCATCTCAGTCTGCAAATGTTCAATCTCAGTCTGCAAATGTGGTGCCATCTCAGTCTGCAAATGTTCAATCTCAGTCTGCAAATGTCCAATCTCAGACTGCATCATCAAATTTCAAGTTTTCCAAGACAACTGCAAGCAGACTATCACCTCTCAAAGCTACTAACACTGCAACAAAACCATCTGAAGGTCCAAGTGGCAAAGGGAAAAGAAAGCTTGGAGATTAATGTGTTTTAAGAATTGTCTTTTGGTTATGTATTATGTCTTTTGGTTATGTCTTTTGGTTATGTATTATGACTTTTGGTTATGTATTATGACTTTGGTTATGTATTATGACTTTGGTTATGTGTAAGACTATTATCAGTATGTTTATGACTTGTTTGGTATTTGTAGTGTGTCTCTTATTTGTAGTGTGTTTAAGACTTGTTTGTTCATTGTTGTGTCACTGGTTTTACAACTAAAAACAACCCAATTGTAACACCCCAACCCGACAAGGGCAAAGGTGTCACAGATACGGATTCTTATCAGAACAAACACAAGCATATGACATAAATAATACAATAGGATTCCAAGGGTTACAAACCAAAATCTGAATTTACAAGGTTACAAGTGAGATATACAATAATCACTAAGTCTGAAATTAACTTTTCAAATCATCTCAAATCCAATTTAGCTAGCAAGGTCTTCTAAGTCAAGGGCTCTCTCTAATAACGACCCAGCTTCCAACTAAAAACCTGCCGCACACGAAAAGAAAACGTGCGGCTGAGCTTACAAAGCCCAGTGAACAGATATATAATAAACGGAAACGAAAGCAAAAGAAATGAAAGTAAAAGGACAAGAACAGATATAGCATAATGAAATAGATAAGTCAAGGTACAGAGAGAGAGAGTAAAGGTTTAGGACAGTAATCCACCACGAGCCCAGAAACATATCATATCAAATCACATACCAGGGTGTATGGAGGGGTGACCTCAGCATACCAAGACAAGGTTGAGGGGATACCTCCAGGGTTGGAGTTGCAAGCTCCCAGGGTTGTGAAAGGCATGTATTGCACACAGTACCAGTCACCAGACATACCAGATATATCAGAACCAGAACAAGACTAGGATGCATCCATTCGCCCCCCAAGAACAAATCATATTGGCCATAATAACAGGAGTGTGCACATATCAGAATCAAGATGGGGACGGTGTAACCAAATCACTAGGGCTACACACTAGTCATGCCAGTGGTGCATCACAGACACGGCCATGTTACCTTCATGGCTAGGGTCACAAATTTGGCTCGGGTATCAAACTGGGATCAAGGGTCACATGTCAAAGGTTCACATCATAATCAGGTTGTCATATCAGAAGGTTCAACATCCGCAGGTCAGTATCAGCAGGTCAATATCAGGTGGTCAATAATCAGCAGGTCAGTAACAGTTCATTTAAAAAGGGTTTCTAATTAAGAGTCCATTTAAAATAATCTTTATTAACGGTCTTCATAAAAATAATCCTTCAAAGTAGAGTTCATAAATGATCTTTTAAAATGGTTTCTCATGCAGATAGTCTTTTAAAATAGTTTTCATACAAGTTAGTAAAATCCCAATCAAAAGAGTATTGTATCACATTTGTAAACTTCATTTTTAAATAGCTTTTCTCAAATCATTTTCCAGGTCAGAAATTAAAGGCTTCACAGTCTAGGTTCATATACTAGGTCAAAGGTTCCAGACAAAGGAATCATAGCAAGGTATCAATGTCAGGTATCATATTAGGGTTCATGTCAGGGTTCATATCAAAATTCAAGACAAGAGATAAATGCAGGGGTTCATTATCAGAAGGTCAAGTCTCAGGTATCAATCAGAGGCTATACAGATCAGAACATGAAAGAGATCACAGGAAACCTTACAGAGAAGGTCAGAATATCTGTACCTTATTCCAGAAGCAAACACAAATCAGAAATGGATGACGCAGAGTGGATTAGGACCTCTCTTTCTTCACACCTAGAGGGGTAGACAAGAATTACAAACCCTTCCTTTTTAAGTAACTTTCCATTTTAGCTTTTAGATTCATCAAGTTACTCTTTTAGTCCTTTAGGTTTCATAATTTACACTTTATACCCCTTTACTATCAAAGTTACAAAATGAAGCCCTAGATTTACTTAGTTTACATTTTAACCCCTCTCATTAATTTATTAACACATCATGCATTTTATTTTCCAAGATTACAGAGTGCACCTTCAAATTAACTTATTATACGAATTATACCCTCAAGTTTCACGATTCACAATTTATAACCCTTCGCTTAGGAAAATAACAATTCACACCCTTTTTACATGTCTTGACAGTTTTTAGGTATTAACTGGACTCGTTTTAATTAATTTGAAAACCATATTAAACCTTCGAAATAAAATCTATAAAAATTCACAGACGTTCCCCAGGGTCTTGAGTATTTTATGTAATTTTTCCAGATTTTATTAAGTTGTATAGATACGAACTAAAAATCCTTTCTCCCAACCTGTTCCAGAACCATATTAATTAAAAACACCCGACCATTTTTCATCTTCTTTCCCAGTCTATAAAATTTATAAAATTCTACAAAAATTCCAGTAATTAGCCAACATGTGATATATTACTCAGCTAAAAGGAAACATCCTAATTCGTTATGGTTTGAAAATGATAAATGAAAAACCCGGACTTTTTTTCCAGACTTTACAAATACGACCAGACACATAATTTTCTAAAAATCAAAAAGTAGCCTTACAGGCCTCTAAAAATTACAAAATAAATTCCTCCAGGTAGCCACTTCATTGAACTTAGTTTTAGACTCAAAAACCATCCCAATACCCGTTCACATCATAAATTCACAGCCGGTTAAAGTCGAGCAAAGTTCCAGGTCAGAAACAGCCATCACAGAAACATGTCTATTTTAGGGTTTTTATCATTCGAATCATTAGTTCTTTACTCCCAACGATTTTGGTTGAGTCCATAACATATTTAGGTCGGTCTATAACACGTTAACATGATCACAACGAATTTATTTCACCACGAAATCCCTGGTTCGATTCATACACATAGACATTTAGGGTTTTTGATTGTATGATTTTATGTAGTTGTTCTTATCATTCTATGAGTATATTAAATCGACCCAAACCACAAAGATACGAATATGATTCAAACAAGAAGAGTGGTATTGAACAAGAAAGATACGATTACCCTCGTGGCGTGATCACAAGAGGAAGAACAAAGGGATCGATCACCAAGAAAATTTTCAGCCGCACCACCTTATTTACACCCTTCAAATGGACAGTTAAGGCACCAAATAGAACCACCACTTGAACCGGTTGTAGCACACGACAAAGCCACCAAGAAGGAACACCAAAACCTCATGTTTGCTGCTGTGTATGATCGACAGAAGAGAGGGAGAGGAGAGAGCAGCAGAATGTCGATTGGGAGAATAGGTGTTTTAGGGTTTTTAAAAAAATAACATCGGTATATAAAAAAAGAAAAACCGACATTGGGTGGGGGATTGATGGGCCAAGGCTTGCAATGTAACTTCATGGATTAAAGGCCCAAAGGTTGTGTACAAGTGTGCTAGGAATTTCGGTCCCCATGGATTTATTTAGGCGTACATCTACTTATTGATTTTATATAAATGTAACGTAGCTTAATAATGTATAACATAAACATATTCTTATTTATCTTATGTTGTTATGTACGTTCAAGTAGTAGCATATAAATACTTTAGGTTACATGTTCGTATCGTATGGTTTCGAGTCATAACATGATATACAACTCAAGTTTTAATTATAGCGTATTTCATAAGTTCTTACAAGTTCAAAATTAGAGGGTATTTTAGTCTTTTAATACGATTCAGATTTTCGGGTTTTACAACTCTTCCCCTCTAACAGAAAAATTTCGTCCTCGAAATTTGCAGAAAGCAGAAAGAATAGAGAACGGAATACTCAAGATTTCAAATCGAATTAATTGTATCCATAGCAGAGAGCCCTTCAATGAGTTTAAGATTCATAACTGAGGTCAACAGAATGCAGCACGAGAGTCCAAACTCACCCAGATATTTAACGAACGAAGGTAGAGTATACGCATAGGTAGAATGAACCTAAGGTCTCATTAATCACGGATAATCCATCGGAATCAAATTCTAAACTTCTTAGGTACTCCCCAAGATATCCTATGCCCACAACAAGTGCACGTTATATGATGTAAGTATTATCACGTTGGCCAGACGT
Source organism: Artemisia tridentata subsp. tridentata (assembly GCA_021014915.2). Lineage (NCBI taxonomy): Eukaryota > Viridiplantae > Streptophyta > Magnoliopsida > Asterales > Asteraceae > Artemisia > Artemisia tridentata. The sequence goes on from CP139508.1 coordinate 290,175,751, forward strand.
CATAATACTGGCATCATATAAATATGCCCTCATGATGGTCATACTTTATCTCAAATCGTAATCAAAACCACCTATCTTAATCCACCTAGTACTTCTACAGTCCCAGAGGTCAACCAAAATCAAATACTATGGTCAAGAGGGAAAACAAAACTACTCGCCATGGAGATTCTCAAAATGCCCAAGAGGCATCGAAATGATTAACAAAAGATCAGAGGTCAGAGTCGGAATCTGAAGGTAAGGATCAAATAGTGTCAGGCAATTATTATGAAATTTTCAATGCCTTCAAGATTTAATCGGGTTCCAATCTCAGGTGGTGCAAAGCATAGGCTTTCACTTTCCAAAAGTGATATCAACAGGATCTAACTAAAAGCAAGGCACGGATCAGAGTGATGTGGAAGCAATGATACTTAAACAAAAGGCTTATAATCTACCCATTCCTCACTGGTCAGAACTTAAGTTTCTATAGGGAAGTCCTAAGGCAAATTCTTACAGGTTATCTTATGAGCGCCTACAGTGGAAACTTAGTGGTCCAAACTTCACAGGTCAAGGGTAAATGTATTACAAGTCGCAGCCTGGCTCTGATACCATAATTGTAACACCCCAACCCGACAAGGGCAAAGGTGTCACAGATACGGATTCTTATCAGAACAAACACAAGCATATGACATAAATAATACAATAGGATTCCAAGGGTTACAAACCAAAATCTGAATTTACAAGGTTACAAGTGAGATATACAATAATCACTAAGTCTGAAATTAACTTTTCAAATCATCTCAAATCCAATTTAGCTAGCAAGGTCTTCTAAGTCAAGGGCTCTCTCTAATAACGACCCAGCTTCCAACTAAAAACCTGCCGCACACGAAAAGAAAACGTGCGGCTGAGCTTACAAAGCCCAGTGAACAGATATATAATAAACGGAAACGAAAGCAAAAGAAATGAAAGTAAAAGGACAAGAACAGATATAGCATAATGAAATAGATAAGTCAAGGTACAGAGAGAGAGAGTAAAGGTTTAGGACAGTAATCCACCACGAGCCCAGAAACATATCATATCAAATCACATACCAGGGTGTATGGAGGGGTGACCTCAGCATACCAAGACAAGGTTGAGGGGATACCTCCAGGGTTGGAGTTGCAAGCTCCCAGGGTTGTGAAAGGCATGTATTGCACACAGTACCAGTCACCAGACATACCAGATATATCAGAACCAGAACAAGACTAGGATGCATCCATTCGCCCCCCAAGAACAAATCATATTGGCCATAATAACAGGAGTGTGCACATATCAGAATCAAGATGGGGACGGTGTAACCAAATCACTAGGGCTACACACTAGTCATGCCAGTGGTGCATCACAGACACGGCCATGTTACCTTCATGGCTAGGGTCACAAATTTGGCTCGGGTATCAAACTGGGATCAAGGGTCACATGTCAAAGGTTCACATCATAATCAGGTTGTCATATCAGAAGGTTCAACATCCGCAGGTCAGTATCAGCAGGTCAATATCAGGTGGTCAATAATCAGCAGGTCAGTAACAGTTCATTTAAAAAGGGTTTCTAATTAAGAGTCCATTTAAAATAATCTTTATTAACGGTCTTCATAAAAATAATCCTTCAAAGTAGAGTTCATAAATGATCTTTTAAAATGGTTTCTCATGCAGATAGTCTTTTAAAATAGTTTTCATACAAGTTAGTAAAATCCCAATCAAAAGAGTATTGTATCACATTTGTAAACTTCATTTTTAAATAGCTTTTCTCAAATCATTTTCCAGGTCAGAAATTAAAGGCTTCACAGTCTAGGTTCATATACTAGGTCAAAGGTTCCAGACAAAGGAATCATAGCAAGGTATCAATGTCAGGTATCATATTAGGGTTCATGTCAGGGTTCATATCAAAATTCAAGACAAGAGATAAATGCAGGGGTTCATTATCAGAAGGTCAAGTCTCAGGTATCAATCAGAGGCTATACAGATCAGAACATGAAAGAGATCACAGGAAACCTTACAGAGAAGGTCAGAATATCTGTACCTTATTCCAGAAGCAAACACAAATCAGAAATGGATGACGCAGAGTGGATCAGGACCTCTCTTTCTTCACACCTAGAGGGGTAGACAAGAATTACAAACCCTTCCTTTTTAAGTAACTTTCCATTTTAGCTTTTAGATTCATCAAGTTACTCTTTTAGTCCTTTAGGTTTCATAATTTACACTTTATACCCCTTTACTATCAAAGTTACAAAATGAAGCCCTAGATTTACTTAGTTTACATTTTAACCCCTCTCATTAATTTATTAACACATCACGCATTTTATTTTCCAAGATTACAGAGTGTACCTTCAAATTAACTTATTATACGAATTATACCCTCAAGTTTCACGATTCACAATTTATAACCCTTCGCTTAGGAAAATAACAATTCACACCCTTTTTACATGTCTTGACAGTTTTTAGGTATTAACTGGACTCGTTTTAAATAATTTGCAAACCATATTAAACCTTCGAAATAAAATCTATAAAAATTCACAGACGTTCCCCAGGGTCTTGAGTATTTTATGTAATTTTTCCAGATTTTATTAAGTTGTCTAGATACGAACTAAAAATCCTTTCTCCCAACCTGTTCCAGAACCATATTAATTAAAAACACCCGACCATTTTTCATCTTCTTTCCCAGTCTATAAAATTTATAAAATTCTACAAAAATTCCAGTAATTAGCCAACATGTGATATATTACTCAGCTAAAAGGACACATCCTAATTCATTATGGTTTGAAAATGATAAATGAAAAACCCGGACTTTTTTTCCAGACTTTACAAATACGACCAGACACATAATTTTCTAAAAATCAAAAAGTAGCCTTACAGGCCTCTAAAAATTACAAAATAAATTCCTCCAGGTAGCCACTTCATTGAACTTAGTTTTAGACTCAAAAACCATCCCAATACCCGTTCACATCATAAATTCACAGCCGGTTAAAGTCGAGCAAAGTTCCAGGTCAGAAACAGCCATCACAGAAACATGTCTATTTTAGGGTTTTTATCATTCGAATCATTAGTTCTTTACTCCCAACGATTTTGGTTGAGTCCATAACATATTTAGGTCGGTCTATAACACGTTAACATGATCACAACGAATTTATTTCACCACGAAATCCCTGGTTCGATTCATACACATAGACATTTAGGGTTTTTGATTGTATGATTTTATGTAGTTGTTCTTATCATTCTATGAGTATATTAAATCGACCCAAACCACAAAGATACGAATATGATTCAAACAAGAAGAGTGGTATTGAACAAGAAAGATACGATTACCCTCGTAGCGTGATCACAAGAGGAAGAACAAAGGGATCGATCACCAAGAAAATTTTCAGCCGCACCACCTTATTTACACCCTTCAAATGGACAGTTAAGGCACCAAATAGAACCACCACTTGAACCGGTTGTAGCACACGACAAAGCCACCAAGAAGGAACACCAAAACCTCATGTTTGCTGCTGTGTATGATCGACAGAAGAGAGGGAGAGGAGAGAGCAGCAGAATGTCGATTGGGAGAATAGGTGTTTTAGGGTTTTTAAAAAAATAACATCGGTATATAAAAAAAGAAAAACCGACATTGGGTGGGGGATTGATGGGCCAAGGCTTGCAATGTAACTTCATGGATTAAAGGCCCAAAGGTTATGTACAAGTGTGCTAGGAATTTCGGTCCCCATGGATTTATTTAGGCGTACATCTACTTATTGATTTTATATAAATGTAACGTAGCTTAATAATGTATAACATAAACATATTCTTATTTATCTTATGTTGTTATGTACGTTCAAGTAGTAGCATATAAATACTTTAGGTTACATGTTCGTATCGTATGGTTTCGAGTCATAACATGATATACAACTCAAGTTTTAATTATAGCGTATTTCATAAGTTCTTACAAGTTCAAAATTAGAGGGTATTTTAGTCTTTTAATACGATTCAGATTTTCGGGTTTTACACCAATTTTACCCATTTGACATGTTATAAGTCAACAACAACAAATCTTGTGAAAAGTCAAAAGTGCATTGCATTAGATATGATGCCAAAACACAAAAGACCTACTGACATTATCTAAGACATTCAAGTCACTTCAAACCAACAACAACCAACTTCATTTAAGAAGAAAATACAACACAAAAACCAACCAACTAAACCCTAACATGATCTTCAGTCTTCTTGCTTCACCTTGGTATCTTGCAACATTAGCTTGTAACCCATTCATGTTTCGTAAAAGCCCAGGAATAATCTGACAAGCTCTTTCACAAATTGGTGGGTCGTACCAATCAATAATACCACAATTTGTGCCCTAATAAAAAACATCACCAAATTAGGGAAAGTATGTGATATTTCATAGATCTCATAATTAAGATCTTACCCTTTTAGAACAGCAATAGAAACGCCTTCCTGGATTAATATCAGTCCATGCTGTTCGAACAATTGCTCTCGAATGGCACCTTGGACAATGAACCATGGTTGTGTGTTATGCGTGTTTTTGGATTTAGGTTTCACTGGAAGTGAGTTAGAAAAGAGAAGGGAAGATTATATAAAGAGGATTGATAAGGAATGACTAATTTGCCCTCAAATTTTAGTCAACTAAACGAGTTAACGGTCAAAGATAACGGGAATGTTAAATTTGGACTAAACCCGTTACGGGTCAGACAAAATAGGACATGATCCGATACGAATGAAACTATTGGACCAAAACCGTTATACCCGGTAAACCGCGAGGACCAAAAATGTAGTTTACTCTAGATAATACTCCCTCCGTCTCATATTTCCTTTTCGGGATGTCTCAAAGTAATTGTCCACTTTCCTTTTTAATTAAAAACTAGATAATATAATAAAGGAATATTCTCTTTGAGTGGTTGAAAACTAAAGTGGCCCTACTTTTATTAAACTATGTGCTTCTTGTCTCCTAACAATAATTTTGATACAGAGGGTGTACTTCTTTGACCGAAATACTATTTTCTGTTAAGTTAGTTATCGAATGACATGTGCTTGAGTGCTTTCTTATAATAACTAGTTAAGAACCCGTGTAATACACGGGCTGTATAAATTTATTTTGTTTTTATTAACACTTACATTATCTTCTCAAGTATTGATTTTGGGTGCAAAGTGAAAAAAAAGTGAAAAAAACAAAAATAAAGTTGCGTTCTTAAGTTTTTTTAGAGTGAAAGTGAAAGTAAAAGTGATGAAAGTGGTGGGTTTTTGTTGAGAGCACTTTCATCCCATTTGTGGGATGAAAATGTGGTAAAGATGATTTTTGCTATTTAAATTACCTAATTGTCTCTTTAACTTTATTAACTTATATCCTTACTATGAAGGCATTATTGTAAAAATGACATATTTATTTCTTTCTTTCCTTTCATTCTTGTACAAATTGAGAACACACACACACACACACACACACATATATATATATATATATATATATATATATATATATATATATATATATATATATATATATATATATATATATATATATATATATATATAAATACACTTTCTTTCTTTCCCTCCCCTTTTCTTTACTTAACTTTCATTTACTTTCTTTTTCTTTTAAAAAAAAACTTGAGAAAAGAGTGTTAAATATGCACTAACAACAAAACTGATCATAACATGTTTCCATATGAAATACACAAAATTACAAATACAATATCATGATCAAGTTCATCGCTATTTCTTCTTAACAGGAAATGAGGAAAAAATTGTGATTGTCGTGATATAGTCTTCTAAAACACTGTGATATGTGCATAAAGACAATGAAGTCAAAATAAGATAGGTGATCTAAAATAATGCAAAGTTGTACAAAAAAAAACATTTCGGGTTTATCCTTGGACCCAAACCACTAAAATAATAGAATTGCCTTTTGACTTGGGCATTTACATATAGTGTTGCATCAGCCGCTACAAATTCACCTTGAGAATGATGCTAAAGGCCTTTAGTAATGAGCAATTAAGAGGGTCATGACTCCTAAACTGGATTCTTTTAATTGCATTGTTTGCTTCAAACATGGTCTTTGATTACGGGCCCGTGAATTACTCATGACCAAGAACCACTTTAGGCCGGATCCTGAAACAATCAAACGTATTCTCAGTTAATCCAAGACACGGTCCTTGATTGTGCAGGAGACATTCACTAAAGATAACAAACTTTACTTCTTGTATTAAAAAAAATATATTTGGCACAAAGAAAGATAGCTACCGGTTGCTTTCCGATACTAAATATGAATTTGTTGTCTCAAACCAATTTTAAAGTAGACATGAGTTGAAAAGTAAAGCCAAAAAGTAAGACTTTATCACTGGACAAAAGTTAGTCTATTTGATCATGAAGCTTGTAAGAATAAGTTTTGTTTTATATAAAATAGAGGGGTTTGATCCATGGATTCAACCTAGGTGTAGCAACTATTCTGAAAAATGTTGCATAAAAAGAAGTATCACTTATATTACTACGCTAATGGACAAACAATAAATAGACACATGAAATTCTTCCAAATTCACACCAACGTTGATCATCACATACCAAGAACATTCATAAGCAAGTTGAATTGGTTATTTGCTACTTCCAAAAAATAGCCTATTAATTCAATTATAAGAGTGACCACTTGTAGTTGCAAAAAGAAGAGTAGTGTACCTCATCAAACACGATATGCTCAATCAAGTTGCTGAAAATGTGCCTCAGGTTAAATTCTTCCTAAAACTTCTTAAGGCTATTGCAACTTCAAAGGGCAACTCCACTGAGATCTAATAAAAAGAAGGAAGAAACAACAATTGTATTAGATATAGTAGCTATCTTTCATTTAATAGAAAATTAACTAAGGATCTAAATCCATTGTTTAAAAATAAAATACCACTAAAACAACCATTTCAAATGTCCGCATCCATTTATCACAATGAGAATGACTGCATGGTTCCACTCACTTGGATTACAATGCATCTATAGCCTTGTAAGAGCATGACGAAACATATTTGTAACGGCCATAAACACAAATTCATAGTATTCATCAAACAAACCTAAACTTTTTAGGATAAAAGCATAACAGACTAATGAAAGTAATCATAAGATACAATGCAGAAACTAAATCTGATAAAGCAAAAGCAGATGCATCTAGAGGTGTTGAAAAAACTAAAACATAATAACATGCCCGACCTAAATCTAAAAGGAAGTTCAAATTGTGGAAATACAGTGTGTCTTTATTTCCACTGAACAATTCAGTTTAAAAATTAGAACAAAAAAAACAATTGAATTTTCATATTGTTTACAGACAAAGTTCGCAAAAAAAAGAAAATGGCTAACACCAACCTCAATAAATTTCGCCACATCTGAATGATGTCCTCCATATAACCTACTCTGGTAAAGTGCCCTGATAGCTTCATAATCTAGTGGAAGTTGTTTCAACGACTCTCACGAAGTTCCGAGAGAAGCATCGATAACTTCATCACTTTCACATGACACCAAACAAAAGAGATATTATGCAAACTTGAGCCAACCAAGAATCTCACTCCTAACTACGAATACACCATGTTAATCCGATAACCTTTCAAAATATCTATTTTTCTAGTTTAAGCAACCATGTATCCAATGTCAAAGAAACATAAGCAACATCTATCCAATGTCAAATAATCATAAGAAACATCAATAAAGTTCCACTAAATTACTTTTGGCAAATAGAAAAAGTCAAGTTTTGGTTAAGCATTTTATCAAACATTTGGCATGCGTATTCCTTTAAGAACCGGTAACAACAATTTTTAGTTTCAGAAGCACCCAGCCAGCCATGTCAAAAACTCTATCCAAAATGTTTTTTTAGCTGAGTCATTCTATCAAACACTATCGATATAACCTAATAGTCAACTTTTTTTCCATAATCAAAGAATCTTGACGTATAAACACATATATAAATAATAAATAATTCATATTAATCAATAAATTTCAAAACTGAAAACACTATATGAATGATAAGTAATACCTCAACAATCTTAACAACGCCAGCATACTTGTTCAGAAACGAAAATACTAATAAGATTTGGTTTTAATCAATCAAAATCATAAACTGATTAAAAATAAAAAACAACATACTTGTTTTCATTGGAACCAAAATAAAGAAAGAAAGAAGATAAGAAAAGGATTTGAATTTGGAAAATTAAAGAGAATCCAGACCATTGATGGTGGTGTTGGAATGAAGTAAAATGAGAATCCAGACCAATGGCAAGATGAGGATGCAGTAGAAGAAATTCAAAATTCAAATTCTTGATTAGAGAGCTCAATATCTTTTTCACAAGGCACATTGGAAAACAAAAAGCTACGGTGTAAATGTTATTTTTGTAATTTTATTTTAGAAAAGTAGTAAATAAAGATACATATGACATTACAAAACTGAATATTATATAGCAGCAAAAATTGAGAGCATGACACATAGGCAAAGATGATGTCACTCAAGTTATAAATAGCGTTAAAGTTAGGTTGGGAATTACAAGTTTATATTATTTATTACTTTTTCTCAGTCGTATATTTTTAAAGCATCAAAGATGCTTATAATCAATAATCCCGTCTTGGCGATAATGCTGCAGTGTCACGCCTTTAAAGCTAACACATTCAATTACGATTATTGCAACATTGCAAACTTTATGTTTAATGCTTAATAGTAACTTGTGAATGTGCTAACGCTTTTTTGCGAACACAAAATTCTTTATATAATCAAAACAAAACCCCTATGTGGGTACTATTTACATTTCAAAAAAATCAAATCATACCTTATTAAGCAAATAATCAAATATAATTATTTAATATATTATTTTTCTTAAATATTAAATAAGAAAAGCCTAAATACTCTAAATTTATCCATATTCTACAAAAAAAAGATGTATTTGTAATCATTCAATTAAAACTTACAAAAATATATGTTCAAATTAAAAATAACTGAAACGGTACAAGTTTTCAAATTTGGCGAACTTAACATTCATTTAATATTGAAGTCAATCCAATTTTACATCAAATATTATTTATAGAAATATTGACCAGAATTTAATTTATTTTAAACCCCGAACCCCTTAAACTCAAATTATATTTTACTACGGATAAAATGATTTTTTAAGTGTTTTAAACGAGTTATGGAGGATTAGTGAACAGTGCCGTTATGCCGCCACCCGGATCGTTGCCGATGGTGGTTTCGGAGCTTTGTCGATAGTGTCAAGTTTTTTTTTGCGTGTTTTTTGGTTATTGTTGGTATATGTAAAGTTGGCTAAATTGTTTTTGTTGCTATTGTTTTGAAAGAGTTGCATGGATAAATAGGTATATGAAGAGTATGCAAATGCGGGAGCATTGTGTACTTGCAACATATATGACCATTACATCCCGTGAACCCATCCCCTGTACATACTTGCGAACCCACGCCCTGAACCCATTCCCTGAACAAACCTCCTGGACACACCTACTGAACACACCTCCTGAACTACTAATAATATATATGTGCAACCAACATATCCCGAAGTAGTGGGTGCAAAAGAACAATTTTTTAAGAGAATTGCGAGAGGAAAATACAATTGACCAAACTTTTATTACTACGCGACATCTCTATTACTTTGTTTCAAACATGTTATCAAAGAGCAGAACAAAAACGACTTGCCACAAACTCAAGTCATTTTGCTAAACATTACATGTAAATCTGAATATGTAGTCTAACTAACGACCTGATGTCACTAAGACTCATTAGAAACACATCTTTAGCAATAAAGCATACACAATGATAAGTATGTTAAATTTATTGCAGGTTTATTAATAGGACCTAACCATTTGAAAACTCTAACTATTGAATGATAAACTATTCATGCAAGCTGACAGGGATATTCCAAAAGGCTATACCTTTATCAGAGAAGAATAAAAAATCAGAAGTAAAAGTTTATTGCGATTTTTCCTTTGGACTATAAATAGCTTCCATGTAGTTCCAGTTCTCGTTGACATTATAAGGCCCATCATGGATCTCAACTTTTATGGTGCGGCCTCCGTTCTTGTGCTCTTACCTGCACATGAACAAATGAATGAAGATTTGCAACACTCATGTGAACGGGTCAATTCAAAATATTAGGTAAAAGGTTAATGGGTCAAACGGGTATGATTACATACCTGGAAACTGCCATCACCAGACTGAGCATAGGCAAGAAGTGCACCAACACAACCCGATGGAACCATAGTGCATCTGAACTCATAACTGGCATTATAACACAACCCACCTGTAACACCCCCATTTTCGATATACGCAGCGGAATATAAGTTGGGGTATTACTTCATGTATCACAGTCATGAAAATAGAAAACGACTCGAAAAGAGACGTTTTAAATAAAATTTGTTATTATTCATTTATTTAAATCAGAATTACATAATAGAGGTCCCAGCGGGAAGTTTCGAAGTACGTTATAAAAGCTACATTATTTGTTGAATGATAACAAAATAGACACTCTTTATAAGAAGAAAGTCCACAGCCACTCCGTGCCAAATCATGCTTCTAATTACCTGAGATAAAACATGCTAAAAGGGTCAACACAAAGGTTGAGTGAATCCATAGCGTTTAAAGTTATAATCAGTTTGAACACAAGCTAAGTAGAAAGTAATTCAGTAATATTGCAGTTCGGTATATTGCCCTAAGTCTCATGACACGCAAAACGTTAACAGGTTTATCATCATAGTTATAAGCTAATGATGTATATTACCACATAATTAAATGAAGTAATTTTGCCCCCGAGTAGGAGATTGCCGGTCTCTTTATTGATCTCAAATAAAGTACATTTGGTCACGTTACTGTAACACAAAGGGGTCGTCACACCCAATAGATCTATTCACTATATTCACGCTCACCCGAAAGTGATTAACGGTCCATGATGGAGGGTCTTTTAGGCAACAGGTAACTTAGGCAATATTAATCAGGAAAGCATACAGAAAAATACTTGTGTTCGGTTTTGTAGCATGTATCTCCCCACAAGTTTGGAAAATGTATAAAAAGTGGGACTATGAACTCACCTTAGCAGTCTGGATGGAAAACAAAATTAAATAGAGTTGATAAACGTCTCCAGCACGCGACCTGGGTTGGTATGTCAAGTTTCAGTAATCGTATTCCAATATATATAAGTTTTAATATTCGTATCGTAACGTTTTTGGTTGTCGAATAAATGTTTAATTGAGACAACATGAAGTCTCTTCAAAAGTTGGATAAGATTTTATCTTATTTTCTTATTTTTATGTTTCCGTTTGTTTGTTATAGAGATAAATGTATTTCGTTTATTAGTTTTTATTATAAATATATTCAAAATATATTTCTAATAATAATTATAAAATGTTACGCTTTTTACCCTTATAGTTTCATGTATTGACAGTTTATACCCCTGAATTTTCATAAAATGATAATTTTTACCCCTGAATTTTCATAAAATGACAATTTTTACCCCTTAATTTTGGTGAAATGACAGTTTTTACCCCTGTAGTTTCAAAAATGACAATTTATACCCTCAACTTCAAGTCATTGGCAAGAATAGTCCTTGTTTTAATAATTTCAAAATATTTACACTTTTGGCCCAATAAAACTTCATCTTTCAAATTTGGCATATTTCACCCTTAAACTTTATGTCGACTTCAAGTTAAGTCCTAGTTATAAAAATAGTTGGAGTTTTGACAGTTTATACCCCCAAAGCATTTTAGTTATTTCATTCGTGGTCCTTATTTCATTTTAACGCGTTTTATACTTAGGAAAAAGGCACGACTTGTTACGGTTCATTTATACAAATTATGATAAGTTTGTAAATAAGCTAATAAGGGCTTATTTGATTATATTATAGCTTATAGCTTTTCAAAAATAAAAGTTAAAACTAAGAAGGGTGCGTTGGATTTTTGTCCAACTCGCCAAAAGAGAAAATTAATATAGGCGAGACCTTATAATATTTTTACAACGTTCTTATTTCTTTTAATAGCTTGCTAGGTGATCTTCTAAATGGTTCAAGTTCGAAGTTCTAAGCCTTTGTCATTTGCTTGTAATAATTATGTAAAGTAAGGAGGTTGGAACGTATTTTAGGGTGCGTTGGTTTTCAGTTAACGACAAGGCCATAAAAAGACTCAAATAACAACGAAGCAATGCGAGGTTTTTACGATGTTCTTGATCCTTTAATTAGTTAGCTGGGAGGTCTTTAAGTTGGCAAATTTCCAGATTTTATGGGGTTCATTTGGTGGTCGAAACAATGGTGCAAAGTGGGGTGTTTGGGGACTGTTTTCGGTAAAGAAAAGAAAAAGAAAAACAGTTTGGTTTCCGATTTTTAGACTTATGACCTGGGATTTTTAGCATGTTAACATGATTATATCCCTATTAAATTTATCTCTTGAGTATTTTAAAGTCTTTTAGTTAGTAATGCTAAAAAAAAAATAAAAAATTAGGGTGGGTTTGGTTTAGCTCGATAAAGAAGAAAAGAAAAGAAAATTTTGTTTTTGATCTAGTTAGCTATCACAACTTATTTTGTATCATTTTTATAAGTATTTAAAGCTTACAAAAAGAATTGAAAAGATCTAGAAATACTTACTCGTTATAATTCGATCTAGGAAGGATTGATTGGCTTGTCAAACGCGATCACAAGCTAAACCTCTCACGAAGAAAAGTCAACTCGCGACGATTTAACGCAACACAATCAATTGTAATAAACCGGATAAGTTAATACCCGGGTCGAGGTCCCAACGAGGTGTGAAATTGAGGATATCGTTTGAGGTTCGGTATTAAAATGCTTGAAAAGACGAGGGTCGTTTGGTTACTAATATCTACTAAAAACGAAAACCAAATAACGTAACCGGTAAACTAAAACGGGCATAAACGTCAAATCTATTAAAAACTAACCCTACGAACACCAAAATAATTTTCCTACGTCCTAAATGATAAAAGAAAATTTTAGAAAAAAAAATTATATTTTTTTTTTACTTTTAAATAATTAAATATGAATTAAAAACTATTTTTAAAATAAAAATTAATAAAAAAATATTAAAACTAATCTAAAAATTCTGAAATTTTTTTTGAAGTTACTTTATGATAAAACAGCCCTAGGAAAAATAATGACAAGGTGCCAGCTTATCCAGATAAGCTGGAATAAGCCAATCAGTTCGAATAAGCTATTAGAATAGAAACTATATTAAATATTAAATTTTGCATACAATAACCAGTAAAAGACCCTAGGGCATTTGGTAAGTTTGTGTGTGTGTGAGTCGGCAGACCTGGGTTCGAGTCCCAGGTATGGCATTTTTTTGCTAACCATTTTTTTTTTTTTTTTTTTTTTTAAAACTCAATCCAATAAGTCAAAATAAGCCAATGTTAAAACTGGAAAACTTTTTGAAAACCAAAAATAAGCTCAGAAATGGCTTATGTTTTGAGCAGCAGGCTTTTGGAGAAAAAGAAGGCAAAAAAAAAAAAAAAAAAACTAAAACAGTCCTATAGGGGTAAATTTAGGCTGAATTAAAAGCTAGAAAACAATAAGCTAGGTTGTAAAAAGCTAAAATATGAAGAGATAAGCTACTAAATATCTGGAATACCAAATTTCAGACAATAAGCTCAGCTTAATAAGCAGAATTTAAGCTGAGGAAAAGGGAAGTTGGGGCAAATAGGCTGCAAGGCAACCACAAACCAAATGAGCAAGATTTTAAGCTATAAATAAAGCACTAATAAGCTGAGGGAGATTATGAAAGTTATGAAACAGCATTCTAAAACTAGCAAACTTACTTAAAAACATGAAAATTAAACACTTATTAACCTCAAATAAAGCCTAAATTTGTCCTATAAAAGCTGCTTATCTGGGCTGCACACAGAAAGTGGGTTCTGTGACAAGGCACTCAATAAATTTGAACCACAAGACCATAAACTTAAATGAGATTATCCAAACTCAATTAGAACAACTTAAGGAACTTGTTTCAACACAAAACTACCAAAGAAACAGTTTAAATCATGATTGATCAATCTAGGCCAATATAAGCAGTGACTGATCTCAAACTTGGAAAATCAACTCAACATGAAAAATCAAGCAACTCAGCTCAAAGTAACTAACTAGCAGCCTTAAATGACAACAATTGAGCTAAATCAAATGTCCTCAAATGTACATGAACATTAACTACCCATTTTGACCCATTTCAGTCTTGACCCAAACACTCCTATTATGGGCTGTTTTTGAGTTTTCTAACTGATAAGGGCAAACTTGAAACAAAGCTATAGGAACTGATATAAAGCAATATTGAGGGCAATGATAAACATAAAAGTAAACCAAAGATAAGCAATAAGCAAGAAATAAGCTAAAACTAAATTTTTGGATTTTAAAATAGGAACTGAATTTAAATTAAAATAAGAGTAAATTACAATGCTGTGAAATTAAAACAAGCTAAAAAAAATAAAAAGTACCTTAGAAAAATAAGCTAAAATAAAACCTAAATATTTCTACTGCTATCCTATTCTATTTATACTAGAAAATATTAGGGTTTACAGAGATTCCTTTGTGCTTGTTCTGTGAGAGTGTCCCAGCTTGTCTCTTTGTGTTTCTTTGACAGCCATTGGATGATTCTTGGTCCCCAATCTTAAATCTTCAGCCGTAGATGGGTTTGTTGGTCCTTGGGATTGCCAGCGTGGCATGGAGGAGTGGGGAACATGGTCATGTGGGTGATTTTGGATGGTAGTGAGGTGAGAGTGACTGGTATGGTGTTAGGGTGATTGGCGGGGAGATTTGGGAGGTTAGTGATGGGTAAACAGTGATTTAATTTGGGGATTTTGACTTGGGTTTGACCTGTGTTTTGACCGGGTTTTTATTAATAAGGGATGTTGGGTTTTGGGCTATAGGATGGATATTGGGCTTTTTAGTTTGATCCGAATGTAGTAGTATTAGTAGGATTTAGTAATTTGGAAAGGACCAAAAGTGTAAATCATGAAACTTCAAGGACCATTTTTGCTAATTTTGCAAAGTTCTTCTAGGGACCAATTTTGCCAAGTAAAAATTATCCAAGGGCCATTTTGGGATTTTGAGCTTGAATTTAATCCGCATGAAGAATGTATTTCCCGGCTTCGGCTTTTTGAGCTCTTTTCCATTCCAAGCTCGGTTTTGTCCATTTTTGCCCCGTTTTTAATTCTTTTGAAGCTGAAACACATAAAACACAATCCAAGGATATTTGTAACAATATTTGGTCCATTTTGGTGTTTTTGGTCATTTTTGTGGGGTTTTCGGGTATAAAATGATGAGTAAATGGCCACTCATCAATCCCTCACACTAAACAATTGCTAGTCCCTAGCAATCCGATCATATAAAGTAATGAAATGATCAAAAATGTCAAGGTTACCAAAAATATACCCCGTTTTGACTTTATTATAAAATGCAAGTAAATTAAACGAGATAAAATGTAAATAACATGCTTGATTATCAAAAAATGGCATCATGGAACGGGAATCACACAAATTGGGTGATTCCGGGGAATTGTAATCGTCATCCTCTTTTTAATACTTCCCAACTAAGTTCAAAACCCTTGTGCAAACATTTTTGCAAAATGCTAACACTACTTATATTAGCAATCTATGTAAGCCGAGACTTAACTTTTCGCTCCCACAATTATTCATAAGTTAGGTGTGTGTGCTTGTTTTCAAAGTTTTGACCGTAAAAATCGACATTTATTAGGGTTAAAAAACCGACAATGATTTAGAAATTAGAGATTCAAAGGTGAGATCACTCCATGTAGCGACTTTCTTCTCAGCTAGTCCTTAGTAAACTTAGGAGGCTAGGTTTATACACCCTCGAGAATAGTATCGGAGCTCACGGGATCTTTGAAGTCAACAATTTCTAAATCACCGTCCAACTTTTAGACAATATTGACGAATACTAGTTCAACTTTCGATTTAAATTTAAGAAGAAGCAAGTTTCTCACATTTATTCATAAGCAACAAACATTTTTTTTTCATTTTTCATCACTTTTTTCACTTTTTTTTTTTTTTTTTTTTTTTTTTTTTTTTTTTGACTTAACTCATTATTGTACCATAAACTACGGAGCTTCACGGGGAAATTCCAAGACCTTACACCTTTCGGAATAAAGGATCCAAGGGCCGTTACAACGGAGAGTTCCAAGACCTTAACGCCTTTCAGAATTAAGGGTCCAAGGGCCGGTGTAAGAGGGTAGCCAAGACCTAAACGCCTTTTGGTAATAAGGATACAAGGACCGATCTCGAACCGAAGCTTAGGACTTATTTATTCATACTCAAAACTTTAATTTTGCAACTTTCAAGCAACGACTCACTTTCATTTTGCATTCTTATTATGTTTTACGAAAGTATGCTTGTTCCGAAATTTAAATAAAACTTTGAACTAGTATTCTAAATCAAGATTGTATAAAAATTTATTTGCTTAACAAAAACGGTTTTTTTCGTTCAAAAGTTTGAAAATAGCACTTATTTTAGTCAGATTAGGAGCTCCTGGGAGGAAAAGCCATAGATTACTTATATAAGCTCTAAAGAGAACCAACTACTCCACGCTTAGCATTTTCATTTGCACAATTCGTAAAAACTTAGCCTAAACGTTAAGGGTAGCAGCTAGATCAACACTCTAGCAGAGTCGGGATTCCCCTTGCTCTAGCCTAATCAAGTCTAAACTTCCACTAATACCGAAGTATTAATGTTATAGCAAATTATTATTTATTGTGCAAAGCACTTCTTTTTAATGCAAAAAGACGATAAAAATTTTAAAATTTTGGTCAAAACGGGGGTGCTAGGGGACTAGTAGGTACAATATGTGAAAATTTTTAAAATTTGGTCAATTAAGAATTCCCCCCCCCCCCCCACACTTAGAATTGAATATTGCCCTCAATATTCAAAGTACCGGCCTAAGCCGACACTATCGAACGTAAAAAGGTAATGTTATCATCTAAGTATGGAAAAGAAATCTTGCTTTTTCACAAAAAAGGATTAATAAGATATCCCTGGATAAACATAAACATAAAGATCGGATATTGGGCTGTTGGATTGAAAACAGGCGCATCAATCATCTCGATCTACGGGAATCCTGAAAACAAAGGCAAACACACAACAACAAAGCAACAAGTAGAGGAACTCCCCCACACTTAGTGTTAGAAATAAGAAAGAAGGTAGAATGATAAGCATGGGTTGCCACCCATGAAGCGCTTGTTTTTTCTAACCGAGTCACGAGCTTGACTCGACCCCGAATTCATTGGTCCATGGGGGAGCATGTGGAAAAGAAAATCTCCATCGGACTTTCGTTCAAGATGTTTGGATAAACATTAAAGCATACGAAAGTTCCACTCCGATGAGATACCCACGGTTTTGAGAAAGAGAAACCATAAATGGTGATACCGGGGTCAAAGATGATGTCCTCACTCCCGCAGGAGTGAATGAGATGAGAAATCACAACAAATGTGATGAAGAGGAGAAAGATCATCATGATTATCATGAAAAGCTCTTCATCACCAAAGAAAAATTTGTCATTAAAGCTTTTAGTTCCATTTTTACCAAAAGTCATGGGCGGGAGGGTTGGGATGAAATTTTCAATAAGTAAATTCTTATAATCAAGCACACCTCCCCCCAGACTAGTATCTTCCTCAAGATCAAAATAGAAATGATCATATTCCGGAGGAGATATACTATGAGGGAGTTCACCGGAGAACTCCTCATGATAAAGATCATTCATATCAAAATGAAATGAATCATACTCGGGAAGAGAGATATAAGAATGGGAAGTGGTACTGCCACTACCCGTCTCTTCCGAATGATCGATATCAAAGCAAAAGGCTTCGTAAGCCGAGAGTGAATAATCAGGATGAGAAGTGGGATTGCCACTACTCTCCTCTTTGTCATCAAAAACAAAACTCTCATATTCGGGAAAAGCATTCTTGAGCTCGTGCTCCGAAGGATCTAATAGCTTTTCCTCAATGTAAACTTCTTTCATAACTTCCTTCGGGGGGAGGGAAAATAATGGTTCATCAAATATCATTTTTTCTAATATCGGAGCATCTCCCCCCGGATCACAATCGGGCTCAACAATTTCTGGAAAAATTGGAGCATCAACAAAGAAAACCTCGAGCTCTTCCCTAGAGATATAGCTTCCCTCAATCGGAGGAGAAGGATGGGAAGAGTCGGAAATGATTGGTTCAGAATTAGGAGTGGGATTGCCACTCACGGGATTTTCAGAACACTTTTGAGCGTACTCCTAAAAATCAATTATATCTATTCGGTTAACCGATGATTTTTCAGAAGCGGAGGAGTAGCTCGCAGTTTGGTCAAGTTTAAACGTTACGGCTTGATCATCAACTCGTAGAGTAATTTCTTCGCCGTAAACGTCAATCAAAGCACGCCCCGTTCTTAAAAACGATCTCCCTAAAATTAGGGGGACTCGGGGGTCGGCATCGAGCTCTACTACAACAAAATCAACTGGGAAATGAAACTTTCCCACTTTTACGAAAACATCTTCGGCTATACCCTTTGGATAAGTTTTTGACCTATCGGCTAGCTCAAGAGTCATACGTGTAGGGGTAAGTTCTGGAAGTCCAAGCTTTTTCCATACGGAATGTGGCATGAGATTAATGCTAGCGCCAAGATCGGCCAAGGCGTAACACTCAATCAATCCCGGGAAATCGCAAGGAATGAGACACTTGCCGGGGTCTCCTAATTTTTCTGGAAGTTTCTTAAGGATAACCGCCGAGCAATTCTCATTCAATGGTGTATTTGCTAGTTCAAACAACTTTTCTTTGTTATTCAATAAGCTCTTGAAAGTTGAAGCAAACTTAGGCATATGAAGCAAAGCATCCGCAAAGCTCAAATCGAAATGAAGCTTTTGGAAGAGTTGGAGGAATTTCAACATTTGTTGATTGTTCTTCTCACGGAGCTTTGGATTAGTCGGATAAGGTAACGACTTTTTAAACTTTGGAGCACTTTGGACAACCGGAGGTAGGACGTATCCGGTACTTCCGTTATTAGTAGGAAGTTCCGTATCCTTGGTCACCTCGGTCTCACGGTCAACTACTTTAGAGGGAGAAGAAGTAGTAGCTTGACCGGTGGGCTCATCATAAACTAAACCACTTCGGGTGGTTATCGCTTTCAACTCTCCCTTTGGGTTAAGAATTGTATTAGCTGGGAGAGTTCCTGAAGTAGAAGCTTGATTAGCTTGATTAGCTAGATTAGCTTGCTGAAATTGATGGATGAGGGTATCAAACATGTTTTCAATCTTTGTTTGCGATTGATCAATTTTGCTTTTGAGCTCATCACCCTGCTTAGTCAAAGCATTTGGAAATTCGATTTTCAAATTTGTGATTTGATGTTGCATGGCCCTCATTTTCACCTCATTTGTCTTAATGTAATTTGCAAGATCAGTTGAGGGAGCAATCGGGGCAGGGTAATTAGGAGCTTGATACCCTTGAGTGAAATTGACCCCTTGGGTCGGGTATTGATTAGTAGGGGATTGATATGGAACATTTTACCCCTACTTTGGTTTTGATTAAACCTGTTTTGATTGTTTGGTTGAGAGAAAACCGGGTGGTCCTGCTTGATAGCTAGTACGATAGCTCGGGTCAACTTGAGGACGATATTGAGTACTTCCTTGATTTAAAGACCCGGCTACGGCATTGCTTTTAAAAGGCCGGCCATCGGTGGCGGTACAATTATAATAAGCATGAGGACCACCACAAGTGACACAACTTTCCTCCACCGCTTTGACTTGATCGGGTGGAGAAGCTTGTGGGGTAGAAGAAAGAATTTTTGGGATGGAGAGAACCAAAGCTTGTACTGTATCCGTAAGCTTGTCAATTTTAGCATCCGTGCTAGAAGTATTCACCGGATGTGAACAAGAAGACGAAGCACTCACTTGGGAAACAACCGGTTTGCTTCGTGAAGTGCGAACCTTTGACTTGTTCTCGATGATGGACAAAGCATCTCCCGTAGTCCGATTCAATATAAAACCACCGGAGGCGGCGCTTAGAGAATCTTGGTCGGTTTGGTTCAATCCATTGTAGAAAGTATCAATTTGGTGTAACTCGGAAAAACCGTGGTGAGGACATTTGCGAAGTAATTCTTTAAAACGGTCCCACGCTTCACTAAAAGATTCATCAAATTTTTGAGTAAATTTGGTAATTTCATTTTTTAAACTTGTGGTTTTTGAAGGTGGAAAGAATTCGTTCACAAATTTTGACACCAAATCTTCCCAAGTTAAGATAGAACGAGGGGGTTGTTTTTCAAGCCAAATCCGGGCTGCCCCCTCAAGAGAGAAAGGAAAGAGAAGCAATTTGATTGCTTCTGGAGGAACATCCCTACATTTGATGGTCGATGAAATTTTGTTGAACCATCGAATGTGGGAATGAGGGTCATCCCTCTCGAAACCGTAAAATTGATTTGACGTTACTAAGGATAGTAACGCCGGGTTAAGCTCGAAATTATCGGCAACGATCGGGGGAACAACAATAGCATCTCCGTAACCCTCGATGGGTGCTTGGAGAAGCTCAAGCATGGTGCGATTCTCCGCCATTATGATAATGGGAGGATCGGGATTAGTACGAATCTCCGGTTCGACTAATGAGGCAGCACGTCTTCGATTACGTGTGCGCATGCACCAAGAACATTAGGGTTAAAGAAGAATATTTTTGGTTTTTTTGGTTTTTTTCAATTTTTTTGGATTTTTTGGATAAAAAATATTCACAAGAGAAAAACGAAACTTCACGAGGAAGGATCTTCAAGTCACTAATCGTCAAACCGTAACGATATTGTCGCAACACACCTCCCCGGCAGCGGCGCCAAAAATTGATTGGCTTGTCAAACGCGATCACAAGCTAAACCTCTCACGAAGAAAAGTCAACTCGCGACGATTAACGCACACACAATCAATTGTAATAAACCGGACAAGTTAATACCCGGGTCGAGGTCCCAACGAGGTGTGAAATTGAGGATATCGTATGAGGTTTGGTATTAAAATGCTTGAAAAGACGAGGGTCGTTTGGGTACTAATATCTACTAAAAACGAAAACCAAATAACGTAACCGGTAAACTAAAACGGGCATAAACGTCAAATCTATTAAAAACTAACCCTACGAACACCAAAATAATTTTCCTACGTCCTAAATGATAAAAGAAAATTTTAGAAAAAAGAATTATATTTTTTTTTTGACTTTTAAATAATTAAATATGAATTAAAAACTATTTTTAAAAGAAAAATTAATAAAAAAATATTAAAACTAATCTAAAAATTCTGAAAAATTTTCTGAAGTTACTTTATGATAAAACAGCCCTAGGAAAAACAATGACAAGGTGCCAGCTTATCCAGATAAGTTGGAATAAGCCAATCAGTTCGAATAAGCTATTAGAATAGAAACTATATTAAATATTAAATTTGGCATACAATAACCAGTAAAAGACCCTAGGGCATTTTGTAAGTTTGTGTGTGTGTGAGTCGGCAGACCTGGGTTCGAGTCCCAGGTATGACATTTTTTTGCTAACCATTTTTTTGTTTTTCTTTTTAAAACTCAATCCAATAAGTCAAAATAAGCCAATGTTAAAACTGGAAAACTTTTTGAAAACCAAAAATAAGCTCAGAAATGGCTTATGTTCTGAGCAGCAGGCTTTTGGAGAAAAAGAAGGCAAAAAAAAAAAAAAAAAAAACTAAAACAGTCCTATAGGGGTAAATTTAGGCTGAAATAAAAGCTAGAAAACAGTAAGCTAGGTTGTAAAAAGCTAAAATATGAAGAGATAAGCTACTAAATATCTGGAATACCAAATTTCAGACAATAAGCTCAGCTTAATAAGCATAATTTAAGCTGAGGAAAAGGGAAGTTGGGGCAAATAGGCTGCAAGGCAACCACAAACCAAATGAGCAAGATTTTAAGCTATAAATAAAGCACTAATAAGCTGAGGGAGATTATGAAAGTTATGAAACAGCATTCTAAAACTAGCAAACTTACTTAAAAACATGAAAATTAAACACTTATTAACCTCAAATAAGCCTAAATTTGTCCTATAAAAGCTGCTTATCTGGGCTGCACACAGAAAGTGGGTTCTGTAACAAGGCACTCAATAAATTTGAACCACAAGACCATAAACTTAAATGAGATTATCCAAACTCAATTAGAACAACTTAAGGAACTTGTTTCAACACAAAAACTACCAAAGAAACAGTCTAAATCATGATTGATCAATCTAGGCCAATATAAGCAGTGATTGATCTCAAACTTGGAAAATCAACTCAACATGCAAAATCAAGCAACTCAGCTCAAAGTAACTAACTAACAGCCTTAAATGACAACAATTGAGCTAAATCAAATGTCCTCAAATGCACATGAACATTAACTACCCATTTTGACCCATTTCAGTCCTGACCCAAACACTCCTATTATGGGCTGTTTTTGAGTTTTCTAACTGATAAGGGCAAACTTGAAACAAAGCTATATGAACTGATATAAAGCAATATTGAGGGCAATGATAAACATAAAAGTAAACCAAAGATAAGCAATAAGCACGAAATAAGCTAAAACTAAATTTTTGGATTTTAAAATAAGAACTGAATTTAAATTAAAATAAGAGTAAATTACAATGCTGTGAAATTAAAACAAGCTAAAAAAATACAAAGTACCTTAGAAAAATAAGCTAAAATAAAACCTAAATATTTCTACTGCTATCCTATTCTATTTATACTAGAAAATATTAGGGTTTCCAGAGAGTCCTTTGTGCTTGTTCTGTGAGAGTGTCCCAGCTTGTCTCTTTGTGTTTCTTTGACAGCCATTGGATGATTCTTGGTCCCCAATCTTAAATCTTCAGCCGTAGATGGGTTTGTTGGTCCTTGGGATTGCCAGCGTGGCATGGAGGAGTGGGGAACATGGTCATGTGGGTGATTTTGGATGGTAGTGAGGTGAGAGTGACTGGTATGGTGTTAGGGTGATTGGCGGGGAGATTTGGGAGGTTAGTGATGGGTAAACAGTGATTTAATTTGGGGATTTTGACTTGGGTTTGACCTGTGTTTTGACCGGGTTTTTATTAATAAGGGATGTTGGGTTTTGGGCTATAGGATGTATATTGGGCTTTTTAGTTTGATCCGAATGTAGTAGTATTAGTAGGATTTAGTAATTTGGAAGGGACCAAAAGTGTAAATCATGAAACTTCAATGACCATTTTTGCCAATTTTGCAAAGTTCTTCTAGGGACCAATTTTGCCAAGTAAAAATTATCCAAGGGCCATTTTGGGATTTTGAGCTTGAATTTAATCCGCATGAAGAATGTATTTCCCGGCTTCGGCTTTTTGAGCTCTTTTCCATTCCAAGCTCGGTTTTGTCCGTTTTTGCCCCGTTTTCAATTCTTTTGAATCTGAAACACATAAAACACAATCCAAGGATATTTGTAACAATATTTGGTCCATTTGGGTGTTTTTGGTCATTTTTGTGGGGTTTTTCGGGTATAAAATGATGAGTAAATGGCCACTCATCAAGGATTTTTGGCGAAATGGCTTAAAATTGAAATGCTAGATCTTCTCCTCCTTCCTAGGCTTCTTCAAACTCATTCTTAGCTTATAGTTGGACTATTTATCAGTAGTTAAGTGTGGGTAGGCTGTTTTGGGTTGGTTCGAATTATGGGTTGAGTAAAAAAAATATGGATGTGTCGATCTACTTATAGAAGAAGAATTCTAGGGCTTCTAGTCACCTTGTGGTGTGTGAAGGGAACATGATGAGGTAGCTAATTAACTTGGAGGCCAATTGTAAGGAGGGGGAAGGTTGTTGTCATGTGGAGGAACCCTAGCCTTATGATTTACCTACAATGTTTGACTTGGATAAATAACCAGGAAACAAGATGATGTGGGAGGATTTGGTTCTTAGAAGGACTTGTATGGTGTAAGATTTGCTTAGAATTAAATAAGGTAATGGTTTGATTTATGCCTAGCTAGAATCGAACTAGGGAAATAGAATGTGGATCGAATGGCTTTATTTGTTGTACGTTGGGCTATGGCATGTTGTACATTAGGGTTTAAGGAAATAACAAGTTAGGTTTAGGGGTTTGTTTAAGTATTTGTTGAGTAGAAATTAAATTAGGGTTTTCTTATTTGTTATATGTGTCGAATTGCATGTAAAAGAAAAAGAAATCATGTTGTGCTTTAAGGGTTTGTACCATGGGCTTAATAGGGTTGTACTATGGTTTAAGAAGGAAAATATATTTTTAGGGTTTCCTTAAGTTAATTTAATTTTATATAAATTTTATTAGGTTTAAAAGTAAATAAATGAAATTTTTAGTTCTTATGCATTGGACACTTGTACATTAGGTTTAGGGACTTGTACTTATATTTAGTATGCTTATGAAATCCATTTTTAAGGTTTGTGTATAAAAGACTTGTATTGTGTGCTTTAAAATAAGTACATTGAGGTTTATAATGTGATTTATATATATATTATGTTGTTATGCATAAATGACTTGTACCTTGGCTTGTAAGACTTGTATACTTATAATTTGTAGAAAACATATACATATTAATTAGGGTTTGTGATTTTATTACATAAAATCATAGATTTGTGAGTTTAGGGTTTGTATCGGGAGTTATAGTGAATTTAGGGTTTCTGTGCTTTAGGAGCTTGTACATTAGCTTGAATGAGTTATACTTTAGTGTTTTAGGGTTTTGTTACTCATATTCATTGTTAAAATGGTTTAGGGTTTCGTAGAAATTCTAATAGATGAGAAATGTTTAGTTTGTTTGTTAACGAATTAACGTAAAGTGGCAAATGGTATATCGTAATGTTTTATATGGAAATGTTTATATAAAATAAACATTAAGTAAGTTGATGTTGGTCCGCGTGTGAGCACGTTTATCGAGGATGTGAGTTACGTCACATTAGATAGTAGTTACGATCAGATAAAAAAAAATTATACGTAGAAAAAGGATAAGTATTCTGTAAGATAGTTTATTATAATGTGTGATTTTTACAGTGGTTACAGTATCCCCCCGTTGAAGGAATCTCGTCCCGACATTCAGTCTGTGTTGGTCGAGGTGTTGGGAAAAAGTGAAGTATAAAAAGAGTTGGGCTTAGATTCTAACTTATTCAGATAGTGAGTGTGAGAATGGGAAATCGTATAACGATTTGATCGGTGATGTGAGTTTGATATGCTTAAAATGCCTAAAGTTTAAAAATAATATTATATATAATATTATCTTGTTTTTATGTCCTTTATATCCAATACTATCGTTTCACTGTTAGTCATTGTTAGTTTTATTTCTACTGGATGAAATAAATTTGAATGTTTTGCCACATAATAAATCCAAAGGCTATGAATAGTGATTTCTAACGGTCAGGAATAGTAAAATCTAACGGCTATGAACAGTGAAAACTAACGGTCGCGAATAGTAAAAACTAACGGCTAGTTTTTTGTTCCTAACGGCTAGTTTCTCCCCTATATATACTCCATTTTAATTTTCATTCTTCCACTAAACATATATCCCTCATCTAACACTTCCAAAATGCCGCATCTTATCACAATCTTAGCAATCGTTTATGTTGTTTTGGCGGTTACTTATTTGGCGTACGTTCCTGACGAAGATTACTTATTCTTGGTTTACGTCCTAGCGGTTCTTATGCCAATCTTGATCCTAGCCATTGGCATCGACAAGTTATGGGGGTAATAGTCTTGAGCTAGGGTTGTTAAAATGAGTCCTTGTTATATTTCTATGTAATCCTTAATAAAAGTGAAATAAAACTCGTTTGTCTTTGTGTCTAATATCTAGCATCGGTATCGTGTTTAATGGTTTGTTTGTATTTATCGCACAGGATAATCAAAGTGATCCATCCCGTGGTGGCCCTAGCTATCGTTGGATTGGTGGTGGTTTTCGTTGATATGGCGGGTCAACCTATTGGCGATTCTATACCTTTTCTTGTAATCATTGTAACATTAGCACTCCCGTTGCTAATTATGTCGTTATGTATGAATTTTCGTGGATTCTAATAAAATTTGTACTATTTGTGTTTGCCATAAATCTTTGTGAACTCTTAGGGTTTCCCTATCCTTATTTTTGTCGATTTCCTATCATAGGGGTAATGGGTAATAGGTGTAGACATCTATTGTATTTCGTCAAAAGTGATGTTTTATGAACAATTTATTTTGTTTCAATATTTTGCTTTTGAATGAAAATTGTTATTAGAAAATCTGAAAGGATAACTGTCCCATTTATTACATGATTCTTCCTAAATTAGTCATAGTTGATCAGGCTATGAATAATTGAGGACCAAATGATGTGATGTTTGGCTCAGTCACTGTGGTATTTATACTTTTCAAAAAGTTTTAGATGGTGTTCAACGCGTTGTTTTTGGAAAATAACAACATAATTATTTTTCAAAAGAATAAGAAAATTTTGGTTCACACTATGGTGATGAGTTAGGGATTCCTAGGGTGATAATCCTTGAAATGAATCTTAGGGTTCGTGTGAGAATCTTACAGAGTGTTAATAGTCTATTGTTTGGTCAGAAATAATATTAGTCAAATTTCTAATGGTATAACGGTGTTTTGTTACGTAATGACTATGAACAAGGTAAATGGAATAGAAACTGAGATTGTGATTATTATGGAAGTATTACAAAGTAGAGGTTTCATGCAGTAGAAAGGTAGTTATTACACTTAGGTTACATCCATCGTAACTAAGGTAAAGTACAAAAGGAAATACAACTTAGAGAGTTCTAAACTACAGTTTATTCATCTACTACAGGAATTTATCTTCTGCTTAAATACTGATGTCATCCTTTGACGTTGTTGGGATCTTAACGAGTTCTCATTCTCTTGCACTAGTTTTGTCTTTCCAATTGGTATTGTAGTTTGGGTACTGATTCTTGTAGTGTCCTTTTCCACCACATCCGTGGCATACTACAGCCGATGGCTGTTCCTTTTTGCCCATGGTTTTGCAGTCTCTTGTCTGGTGACCTATTTCCTGGCATCTCTCACACTTAACAAAACAAAATCCAGTGTGATGCAACTTGCATCGTTGACATAGAGGTTTCTTTCCACGATAACCAGCTTTGTTAGCAAGTGTGGCGATGCAGTCTCTACCAGTTTCCTTTCTGAACTCTAGTTGACGGTGGTAGTTGATGCGATCTTGAAGATGCTTGCGGTGACAGTCGTGGTCATTGGTGTACTTGAAGTAGGTGGGGATGATGGTTTTTCTTTCATCAAGTTTTCGCTTTTGGTTATTTTTCCTAGGTGAAACACTTTGCTTAATTCCTTGGGTTAGGGTGATGGTAGGTTTGGTCATTCTTTCTGGGCCTTTATGGTGAGCTGGTCTACAACTTATGAAACTTTCAGGGATATGCTTACAAGACACAGCCGTCTTCTTTTCTCCTGTTGCCATATTATTGCTACTCAGGTGAGCTAGTGTAGTCACTTCGAGTATTGCTGCAATGAGGTTGATTACCAATTTTTGGATAGCTTCAGGAGTCAATGGCGTGGTTAGTGCTGGTGGGGTATTTGTATTATTCATGCTGGCTATCTTCTATCACTATCACAAGAATCATGAATTTAGAACTTACGTAATGACCATGTTAACATAATTTGAGTATACTTAGTCCTAACAAGTGGTCACAATGCGAAGTCATATCTAATTGAGAATCATGAAATTACGATGTGTCTGGTTAATATCGTAGATACATGATTAAATCTTGGTATAAAACTGCTAAGGAACAAACTAATTCATCTGCAAATGCTGAAATTCAACAATTTTCTCTTCATTCATCAAGTTTTTCTTCCGAAATTTGTCTTAGAAAATTCTATGGTTATTGCCTAGTTATGGTAGGTATAAGGAATTATAATAATCGTAAGTAATGTCACGGTAGGTCTGGATATAATTACTGAAAATAACATGATATTAATAACTTGATCGATTGTTTTTGCAAAACAATTGATACAAGGTCTTTTATTAATGTTCCATATGGTAGGTTAAGGATTTTCTGTCTCTAGCATAAGTGTTTGGTCCTTTGTTGACAATAGTGGTCCTAGTTTCTGTTACTTACTGTGCTACAAGTTGGTCGGTTTACTAGGTTTGGAGGAAAGGGAAAGTGACATTTATTGCGTTTCAAGTATGATTTGGTTTGTGTGGAGCCATTTGTCTACTAACGAGAGTAACAAATGAGGAGATTTTGCATGAGTTCATGAGTAGTCATTACATGCATGCATAGCATCATAGTAGGGTATAATAGAATGGATTTATTCCTAACAAAGATATATAACAAAAGAAGGTTGTTATATATTTAAGGATCGATTACAAGTTCTGAAAGTTTCGGGCTTATTGGAAAATACAAGAAATACTAACCAAAAACTATTTGGTTTAGTGGACACAACAACGATACATGTGAATTTAAGATCAATTACGTCCTTGACGTAGATGCTTAACTTCAGCTTCAAGTTTCAGTTGTGCAGCTTCCATTTCTGAGCAGCGTTCCTGAAATTCCTGATACATCCTCATTTGGTTGGCCAACATGGCTTCTAAGGCGAAAATCTTCTGACCCTGGTTTCTTACCGTATCTCTGGCCATCCATAGGGTTCTTTCGATGTCTTCCACTCTACTATGCGTCTGACCGTGTTCTCTTCTTGAATAGCGGATTCTGGAATCCAAGCTTCTAAATTCATGGTTGTAAGTATCCTTCATCTTATCAACCTTTATTCCTAAATCGAACACTGCTCGTCTTTCGGCATCGGCTCTTCTAAACAGAGTGTCAAGGTTACGGTCGTACCATTCGAAACGTAATGGTTGTAACCCTTCCAGCTGTTCAGTGTGGATGTCTAGGGTGCTGGCGTGTTGATAAAGAAGAGTCCATATTGAATCACGAGGGTTTAAATTTTGGTCAGGGGAATTAGGTGAAGATATGTTGTCTGGGATGTCTCGTATTGGGGAATCTGGAGTGTCAGGTAGTGGAGAGTTTGACTCAACATCTTTCCGAATTGTTTCTTGGTGTGAATTCTGTCCAACCTCAAACATTGTCGGACAACCAATCAACTCTTCATCTGACGTAGTTCTCTTAAGTTTCCGATGTGGAGGTGAATGTACGTGGTGTACAAGTAGTACGGAGGGTAGTTTCGTTAATATCAGGTGTTTCGGGGGACATGGTACTGTAGTAACCCGCAAATAGTAATTATAAGTAATTAATAACATTAAGGGAGGAAAAATAAAGTTGAAATAATCAAGTGTGTGAAGATTAGTGCAAAATAATTCCTAATAGGTAATATACTGAGCACGGTAATATGCAGGCACGGAGGGCGTAAGATGGTATGGTGTAAAATCATTTATTTTTGAAAGTGTAGTTATAGTCCAATGTTTGAAAACATTTGGTTCTCTATAACCATGAGCTCTGATACCAATCTGTAACACCCCCATTTTTTATATATGCAGCGGAATATAAGTTGGGGTATTACTTCAAGTATCACAGTCATGAAAATAGAAAACGACTCGAAAAGAGACGTTTTAAATAAAATTTGTTATCATTCATTTATTTAAATCAGAGTTACATAATAGAGGTCACAGCGGGAAGTTTCGAAGTACGTTATAAAAGCTACATTATTTGTTGAATGATAACAAAATGGACACTCTTTATAAGAAGAAAGTCCACAGCCACTCCGTGCCAAATCATGCTTCTAATTACCTGAGATAAAACATGCTAAAAGGGTCAACACAAAGGTTGAGTGAATCCATAGCGTTTAAAGTTATAATCAGTTTGAACACAAGCTAAGTAGAAAGTAATTCAGTAATATTGCAGTTCGGTATATTGCCCTAAGTCTCATGACACGCAAAACGTTAACAGGTTTATCATCATAGTTATAAGCTAATGATGTATATTACCACATAATTAAATGAAGTAATTTTGCCCCCGAGTAGGAGATTGCCGGTCTCTTTATTGATCTCAAATAAAGTACATTTGGTCACGTTACTGTAACACAAAGGGGTCGTCACACCCAATAGATCTATTCACTATATTCACGCTCACCCGAAAGTGATTAACGGTCCATGATGGAGGGTCTTTTAGGCAATAGGTAACTTAGGCAATATTAATCAGGAAAGCATACAGAAAAATACTTGTGTTCGGTTTTGTAGCATGTATCTCCCCACAAGTTTGGAAAATGTATAAAAAGTGAGACTATGAACTCACCTTAGCAGTCTGGATGGAAAACAAAATTAAATAGAGTTGATAAACGTCTCCAGCATGCGACCTGGGTTGGTATGTCAAGTTTCAGTAATCGTATTCCAATATATATAAGTTTTAATATTCGTATAGTAACGTTTTTGGTTGTCGAATAAATGTTTAATTGAGACAACATGAAGTCTCTTCAAAAGTTGGATAAGATTTTATCTTATTTTCTTATTTTTATGTTTCCGTTTGTTTGTTATAGAGATAAATGTATTTCGTTTATTAGTTTTTATTATAAATATATTCAAAATATATTTCTAATAATAATTATAAAATGTTACGCTTTTTACCCTTATAGTTTCATGTATTGACAGTTTATACCCCTGAACTTTCGTAAAATGACAATTTTTACCCCTGAATTTTTATAAAATGACAATTTTTACCCCTTAATTTTGGTGAAATGACAGTTTTTACCCTTGTAGTTTCAAAAATGACAATTTATACCCTCAACTTTAATTCATTGGCAAGAATAGTCCTTGTTTTAATAATTCTGAAATATTTACACTTTTGGCCCAATAAAACTCCATCTTTCAAATTTGGCATGTTTCACCCTTAAACTTTATGTCGACTTCAAGTTAAGTCCTAGTTATAAAAATAGTTGGAGTTTTGACAGTTTATTCCCCCAAAGCATTTTAGTTATTTCATTCGTGGTCCTTATTTCATTTTAACGCGTTTTATACTTAGGAAAAAGGCACGACTTGTTACGGTTCATTTATACAAATTATGATAAGTTTGTAAATAAGCTAATAAGGGCTTATTTGATTATATTATAGCTTATAGCTTTTCAAAAATAAAAGTTAAAACTAAGAATGGTGCGTTGGATTTTTGTCCAACTCGCCAAAAGAGAAAATTAATATAGGCGAGACCTTATAATATTTTTACAACGTTCTTATTTCTTTTAATAGCTTGCTAGGTGATCTTCTAAATGATTCAAGTTCGAAGTTCTAAGCCTTTGTCATTTGCTTGTAATAATTATGTAAAGTAAGGAGGTTGGAACGTATTTTAGGGTGCGTTGGTTTTCAGTTAGCGACAAGGCCAGAAAAAGACTCAAATAACAACGAGGCAATGCGAGGTTTTTACGATGTTTTTGATCCTTTAATTAGTTAGCTGGGAGGTCTTTAAGTTGGCAAATTTCCAGATTTTATGGGGTTCATTTGGTGGTCGAAACAATGGTGCAAAGTGGGGTGTTTGGGGACTGTTTTCGGTAAAGAACAGAAAAAGAAAAACAGTTTGGTTTCCGATTTTTAGACTTATGACCTGGGATTTTTAGCATGTTAACATGATTATATCCCTATTAAATTTATCTCTTGAGTATTTTAAAGTCTTTTAGTTAGTAATGCTAAAAAAAAATTAGGGTGGGTTTGGTTTAGCTCGATAAAGAAGAAAAGAAAAGAAAATTTTGTTTTTGATCTAGTTAGCTATCACAACTTATTTTGTATCATTTTTATAAGTATTTAAAGCTTACAAAAAGAATTTAAAAGATCTAGAAATACTTACTCGTTATAATTCGATCTAGGAAGGATTTTCGGCGAAATGGCTTAAAATTGAAATGCTAGATCTTCTCCTCCCTCCTAGGCTTCTTCAAACTCATTCTTAGCTTATAGTTGGACTATTTGATCAGTAGTTAAGTGAGGGTAGGCTGTTTTGGGTTGTGTTGATATAAATAATGCCTAAACACGTTCTTAATATTTTTCGATATCTTTACGTTTTGATAATCACAAAATGTAAAATCATTAAACGAAAGATTATGACGTAAACAAGTATTTAGTTGTAAATATCTATTTTAACTACTCAATCACTTAAGGTATGAATAAACAAATGCTTAATGCATTATATGATCAAAGGAACTTGTCACACTCCCAAAATCGGGTCCAGCGGAAGCATACATGCCACTGGGGTGCAACTCAATTGGTATCACAACACAAGTGCAAAGAACGGTTTTCACTTCAATCATTTAGATTAAAATTGTTTAACAAAAGTGTTGAATTTACATTGATAAAAGTAGTGCAGAAATAGGCCCTTAAAACAATTAAAACGGTCCCCAAATGAATATCAGAGTCTCCTATGACCATGCCATGCCCTGCCAAAAGCCTCCTGTAGCGTGCTATTGCTTAAAACCTGAAAATACATGCTAAAAGTGTCAACACGAGGTTGGTGAGTTCATAGAGATTAGTGAAAAATGTAATGCATTAGAATGAAGATTTCCCAGCAAAGGCGTTATAAATCCACCCAGCTCCAAGCCCCGCCCATACAAGACTTGCAACCTGTGTGTTTACAACCCACTGCCAAACATGATTTGGTTTAAGTGAACGTCAAATGATTTATGGACCACAAAATGTAATGTTAAGAGTGACAATGCTGCTATATAAAGGTAAGTGTGATAATGTCTCCATATAACTAAATCTGACAATGTCGCCATATAAATAAATCTGACAATGTCGCCATGACAATGTCGTCATAAGATAAACTCTGACAATGTCGCCATATAAACAATTCTGACAGTGTCGCCACATATATATATCTGACAATGTCGTCATATAACTAAGATAATACGAAATTAACAGTCCATAACATAGGCAATATGAAATAGCTTAATGTACTAGTGTCCATAATGAAATGATCAAGGGTGAACAATGTAAACACAAAATACTTCCGAGCAACGACTCAAGTATTTTAACCAATCAATAATGTTTGAAAGACAACTCACGTCTCAAGCAAAACAAGCATGGAGTTTAAATGTAAAACGAGCATAGAGTTTTAATGAAAAACGAGCATGTATTCTCCCCCAAAACAGTTACAAAACAAGTAAAAGGAGGGGCTATGAAACTCACCTGATGCAATAGCTACGATGACAAAAGTGGATATACTGAAATGAGGCTCGGTCTCTAACCGCAACCTAATATGAATGATAGGATCTAATGTAAGTAATGAAATGATGCTACACATGCAAATACGTATGTTAACGATACCACTCGTTAGTTTTGAAAATAACGTTCATCGTCGAAAAATACATTTTTGACGTCTCGTTAAGTTAATAAACCCTTTTTGTACAAATGTGTTGAAACGGTACTCCACGATCCTTGTTTGGTGTTCTATTGGTAAATATAATGTTTTCGTCGCAATTTACTATTTTTCACAACTTGAAAATGTGCCCAAATGGCCTCGCAAAACTAGTCGCGAAATATTGTACGTTATGTGTTAGTGAATAAGCTTGGCGATTTTAGAAACCTCATATCTTTGTCTTGAATTCATATGTTTGTCATTTTGATCATACGCGTCACAATCCATGAGAAATAGGCTCTCAATGTGACGTAGTGCAAAAACTGTTCTTATACATAGATACACTTTTCTAATAGTGGTTGTCAAAAATAACTAGAGTTTGTCGGGTTTCAAACGTGTATATCTCGGTCGTTATAAGCTCGTTTTTCGTTCTTTATATCCACGGCTTCGTAAGAACATGAACTAACATAATCTCAGTAGGTCGGGTCATCTAGATCACGTCTAACGCCTTGTTTTGTCCGTTGAAATTCGTGTAACAGCACGTATAATTTTCAGAAATTAGTTTTCGTCGTCTAACTTAGAAAAATCATATCTCCTTCGTTATAAGTCGGTTTTTAGTGATTCAAGCGGCCATGTTTTCGTTTTTGAAATTATTTTATGAATATGAAGGCCAAAATTGTTCAAGGTTTACTGAAATTTCCAGATCTCACGTTTTTGGATAGTAGCTTATATATACTTGTTAAAAACTCATTTCTATGGTTCAAGGCTTGTTTATACCACTTCCAATCAACTCCACAAGTACTCTAATCCTACCATACACATTCTTAAGGTGTCATGGGGTCCTAAACATCACCAACAATGATGGGTTTCATGAGGATGTTAATAAAAATTATAGATCTATTGTTTGAGATAGTTTATGAGTAAAGTGGTATCAAAAACATAAGTAACTTGCATTTTTAACTATCATATCTTGAAAATACATAAAAATATGAATCAAATGAAAGTATAAAATGATCAAAATGTGTTCTTGAGCTTACTTGAATTGTTGGAGTGTTTTGGATTAAAAAGGATTAAAACCTTGGAGTTTTTATTTCAAAACCCTAATAAGGAAGGTAAATGAGACTGATGAAGCGAAAAGTGTACCGCTTTTAGGGGGTCATTTAAGCCCTAAATCGTATTTATTTGATCAAATATTGCCCTAAATCGTTCCTTTTGTCATTTTAGGTACTTTGGAGAAGAAATCTGGAAAAGGAAGCATTTTGGACGTTTTTGGAGCATAAAAGTGAAGAAAACGACAAAGTCTCCAAAGCTGCTGGAAAAGTACACGTGACGGCGTCAAGGATTGCTCCTGACGGCGTCACGGCTTGGCAAAAG
Organism: Artemisia tridentata subsp. tridentata; assembly: GCA_021014915.2. Classification (NCBI taxonomy): domain Eukaryota; kingdom Viridiplantae; phylum Streptophyta; class Magnoliopsida; order Asterales; family Asteraceae; genus Artemisia; species Artemisia tridentata. The sequence goes on from CP139508.1 coordinate 290,210,321, forward strand.
AGGTGGATATGACAAATACACGTGACGCGCCAGAAAGTTTTACAAAGGAAGTCTGACGGCGTCACCCTTTAAGGTGATCAAGGCCGTCACGGTTTAAGTTAAAGAGAGACGGCGTCAGGAAGACCATCCGGGAACCCTAGCCGCGGCGAGGTGATGGCGTCACCTCCTACAACGTGACGCCGTCAGCCCCTAAATTCTATATATAGTTTTGCAATTTTTAGTCATTAGTGTGCAACTTTGTGAGGAGAAACCCTAAGACGAATTTTCTGCCATTTTTAAGGGTTTTATACCCTTGGATCTCCCATGTTTAATTGAAGATAAGTAATCAATTAATCATTCAATATGTCTATGTGTTGTTTGATTATATCTTGTTCTTGTCTTTTAATTAACATGCTAGGCTAGATTTATCTTGTGTTTGCTTAGATCTAATGAAACCTAACTATTGATTATTGGTTGTTGGTGTGTTATTAATTGTATTGGATGATTGTTTATCGATGTTAGGCTTAAGAAAACTGGCTAACCTCCTATACGGTAACTTGCTTGAACGTCTTAAGAAACATGAACCAATGCGTACTAGGTTTATTTGGTTGTATTTAATGCATGAGCGAATTCTAGTGATCCCATGTTAGGAGCTTCTTAGCCGGCTCGACATAGGAGTGAAGTAGTAGCTTGTAATGTTGGGGAAGTACGTACGCCACCCCACGATTGGTATTAAAGAATACACCCGTCATCCACGCAATTAATACACACTAATCAACCGGTAAAAGATAGTTAGGGAGTAAGGAAATCTAAGTAAACACATTTCTCCCCATATAAGTTCCACGACCTTTTTATTTTCAGTTATTTTATTTTAATTGCAATTGTAGTTATTTGGGTTAGTTGACTAGCAACTAATTCCGCCCACTCCTTCAAACCCGAGATTTTACTTGCTTTCATAAAAATATAAAAAAATACAAAAAGAATTTTCCCTCACCCTTAGACCTATTAGAGTAGTTTTTCAATCCTAACGACACTATTCCCCAAGAGAACGATCAATCCCCCGGTATTTGCCACTTCACTATACTACATCGGTCAGGTACACTGCCTGGTGGGGATTGCAAGCCTCTTGAGATCCCTCGAGAGGTAAAACCTGTTGTAAGGTCGCAAAACCACGCATCAAGTTTTTGGCGCCGTTGCCGGGGAATAGTTATTGTTTAGGTTGAATTTTTATTTTATTAGGTCTACTCACTAGATTCCTTTCTAGTGAGATTTTTTATTTTATTTTTCTAGGTTTTTCTTTAGTCTATATTTTTTCTTCGTTTTATTGTTCGTAACCATTACCATCCGACATCATGGAAGGTGGTAATATCCTTGATCCCAACAACCCACCACCACAACAACACCCACCTCCTAGAGCCCGTACCTTAGGAGACTACTCCCGTCCTAGCCACCATGGCTATCGAAACACCATTGAGCTCACTCAAGGAGCCAATGTCACTCCCTTGTGATCCGACACCATCCGGTTGGTACAAAGCGGATGCGCATTCCATGGACTTCGTTCCAAAGATCCTAATCAACATCTCAAGGACTTTCTCAAAATCGTTGATTCTATAGACCTTGATGTTGCCACTCGAGAGATGACCCGACTGCGTCTCTTTCAATTCTCTCTGCGGGACCAAGCTAGTCAATGGCTAGAGCGTCTACCCGCAGGATCCATCACCTCTTGGGATGATCTCACCACTCGTTTCCTTGCTCAGTTTTTCCCACCAGGAAGAACTACCAAGCTAAGGAATGATATCTTGATGTTCCAACAACGTCAAGGCAAAACCCTCTACGAGGCATGGACTCGATTCACGGACTTACTCCAAAAAGTTCCTCACCATGGCATAGAACTTTGGCTCCAAGTCCAAATCTTCTATGACCATATCAATCTCTCCACGAGGCAAACCATTGACCAATCAGCCGGTGGTAAGCTATGTGATCTAAGTGCGGAACAATCATGGGCTCTCCTGGAAGATCTTGCTCTTTATGACAACGAAAGTTGGAGTGATCCCCGTGATTTGAATAAAACGGTCAAGGCAATATCTTTGCCTTCGAACAATTCAAGCACTTCCGACCGTAGGATCATAGAACTTGAAGACCAAGTCAAGTTTCTTATGAAATCCTACGAGGCTCCTAAACCTTCAAGCCAAGTGAACAAAATCACTTCTTCGTGTAAATTGTGTAGTGGTCCCCACGACACTCGTGATTGCATGGAGCTCCCCAAACAGGCTTTCAAAGAATTCGCATCCTCGCGAATCGATAAGGCGGGAGATAAGTGGCTCACCACTAATTATGGACCCAAGAATTCCGAAGATAGGTATGAGGCATGGAAGAGTAAGCCAAATTTTAGTTGGAACCAAACTCGACGTATCATTCAATGACTCTCCCCCACTCACCTGGTCTGAACATTATCCTCATCAGCATACGCATAAACAACAAAATCACGAGGAATCACTGCAAAAATTCATTCTCTCTCAAGAAACACAGCTCTCCAAACTTGAGAATCAATTCAGACAACAGCAAGTTGATATGAACAACAAGGTTGATAACCTGTTAAAGGTTATCAATGATCGCATTGCTGGCAGGTCAACTTGTGAGTTGGCACGAGTTAATGAGATCAAATCTGTCACGGTGACTCACCAAACACCCCCTCCTGTAAAAATCAAGCACCCTAGTAAACTCTTCACACACATATCACAAAACGGAAAAGAAACTAGAGATACTCATACCCCTTCAAAACCACTCCACTTCGTGAACACCATTACAACAATACCTATTCCTAAACCCAATCTGGACCAACAATCAACCGTGAACGTGGACAATGAAATGGAGGGTGAAGTTCCCGAAAAGAACCCCGAGGCGCCCGACGACTATCTAGACTCACCAAAGAACTCGAGTACAAGAGAGGTGAGTGATGAGGAGGGCTCGAAAGAGAAATCCGAAATGCCTCATGGGCTCCCAGGACTGCTAGACCGCCCCCTGGTGGAGGAACTTGAGAGGGGCACAACAAAGTTGCCTATGGGATTTGGAGAGAGAATAGAGGATGGCGCTCCCAGGGTCTTTAAGATATCTTGCACCACTAGGAAAAAGTTTATAAAAGATGCCTACATAAACCCCAACTCTTCTATGAATGCAATATCCCTTTCTCTATATAACGAAGCCTTCACCAAACAGGTCAAATATGAAGGGTTTAATATCATCGGGGTAATAAGAAGGGTACCAATTGTGATAGAAAAGTTCCTCTTTCATATCGAGCTAACTGTATTTAATAACATGAACTCTATCATCAGCCCATCCTTAACTAGCCTTGTTCTAGGCAAACCATTCATAAAAGCAATGGAAGTGATACTCGATGAGGATGATAGTAGTGCATTATTTACCGATGGTGTCAGGAAAGTGATTTTTCGGGATGGCAGTGAAGAAGTGTATGAGTATCAACCATCAGCAATTTGCAACACATGGGGGCTACACGGTAGAAGGCCTGGCCGAATTAAGCAACGTGATCCGAATAATCTCAAAATACCTTGCATGATTGGTCACAAGCATTTTTATAATGTTTACATTGACACATGTTTACCCAAAAATGTGATGTCCTTGTTTCATTATAACAACATTTGCAGATGGGGAATGATTCATAAAGGGAAGGATGACATTGGCATAGATGATGATGTACAGGTGTTTGTAGGAAATATGACATTCACTATGAGCTTCGCAATCGTCGATAATATCAAAAAGTACATCGATCCCAGGTTATCACAAGTTGTTTTTGGGGCACCTTTTTGCAAGGCCACAAGCTTGGTTGTGGATGAGCTCAATGGGATCATGACTTTCACCAATGGGATTAGGGAAATCTCATACCAAACGCCTTACAAGATGAGAGAATTCAAGGAGATCGATTATGGAGGGCTCGATGGGTTAAGTTCCCAACTCGTGTTATGTGATGATGATGTGAGAAGAGGATGTAAGGACACTTTTGACCTGTCGAGTGGATTCTTCAAGCATGTTAAGGAGCTTAGTTCTAAATACCAAAACAATCCTTCTGATCTTGAGGACCCGAAATACCTTTACTATGAAAGTGATTCTGATAGAGAATCAAAGGGGAACCTAGAAACCGTAACCAATGATGGAATCACGTAATGTACGTGACTTTGAGTCTAGCTACAAGACTCGTTAATAAAGAAAAGCGCTTCTTGGGAGGCAACCCAAGCTTTATTTGCTTTGTGTGTTTATTTGTTTGTTTGTTTGATTTTATTTGCTTCCGTATGTATGTTTAATTTTTATTATTATTGATTCATGTTCAAAACTAAATTGTGAAAATGCTTTATCTTGTTTTTAACTTCGTCTTAACTACATATAAAGGTATTTTGCAAAAGATAAGTGTAAGGGAAATCCAAATCGGTTTATTAGAACAAATGAACATGAATCATAACAATATTAAATTAACATACATATTAGTAATTGTTTGAGTCAAATGCTTGTATCGAGTCATAATGATGTTTTGCAGGATTTCCAGGAAGTAAGGTATAGGTTTTTCCAGAAATTTTCCGGAAACTTAACATGAGAATTCTGTCAGATCATTTCTGACGGCGTCAGGTTTTAATTTTCTGAAATTTTTGAAAGTTTTGTTTTCATAAAAAGTTTTTATTAAATCTCTAACTTATAAACTCCAGGAATCTGCAAAATAATCATTCCACAAGCATTATATCCTTATATAGATTTATCCCGCCGATGTTATGCAGGTTTTCGTGTTTGTTTTCTCAGGTTTAACAGGTTATTTTGGACAAGGAGATGTATGTGGAATCTAGCTTTTGGCGATGCTTTAGTCTTGAAGCTTCCACATTACCTTGGAAGAAGATCTAACCATGTTACCTCTTTATCCACCGAGCGAATCAGGGGAGTATTTGATTTCATTCTTTTACCTTATTTACTTTTACATCTTGTTATTTGAACATTGGGGACAATGTTCATCTTAAGTGTAAGGGGGGGGGGTAAAGTACGATACTTTAGAGAATGCTATTACGCTTGATTTTTGTTTGTTTAATGGTAGATGTGTAATAAAACAGAGAGAAATACCTGTGAAGGCAATTTTAGTGCCAAATTTAAATTTTTTTACAACATATAGGAGTGAAACTTTGGTCTTAATGAGCGTCTCACGGATAGGAGTTATATGACTAGCACAAAACCGTACCACTAAAAAAAATTTCCACCCCAAATATGTAAGGTTCGCCCCTAGAATTGGTAGGAAAAGCATTTATGCTATGATGTGTGTACCGGTAGCACTTAGATTCTAGAACTTGCGTTAGGACCATACCGAGACCGTAAGTGAGACTACATTCGTGTAGTTAGATTTACTACATGATAAGAGGCATTAGGATTAACCCATTGTTTTACACCTGTGTTTTTGTTATAATTACGTTGGCTACATTGGCCAAGTAATTCTCCCACACCCTTTGCGTTGTACTCATTTTTAGTACACGATACCCCTAGTACACCCCTCAGAGCCTATCTTTTCGTTTCTAACTTTAAGCATTTTACTTAAAGTAAGAATTTGTTTACACCCCACTTAAATGTACACCCAAATCGCCTTAGCCTACCTTGTATGCACTCATTTTTAGTGCATTATTGTTACAACATTTGTTTAAACCCCAAGTTAATTATCTAATTGATTAAATGGTTGCTAAGTCGAGTCATATCCTTGTACATATTGTTTTGGGATGATTGGGACTCATGGGTAAAATACTAGTGTAATGGAGTAGTGGGGAAGAACAACATTATTACCCCCATATGTGCTAAATATTTTAAAAGTACTCCAAGTGTTTCGATTATCTTAATTCGAGTCATTAGAATAGTTATTTGTAAAGTTATGTAAAAGTTCAAGTGTAAGGGGAATGCAACGCCCCTATGATGTATTATTTTGGATGGTAGGGCAAGAGTGTATGAAAAAAAAAAATCAAAAAATACAAAAAAAATGAGAAAAAGAAAAGTAGAAAAAACATACGGACTACCATCCCGTTTCATTTTATGTTTATTTTATCTTTTTGTTATTTCTTTCATTAGCTTAAGTCGAGTCTAGTCTTGGCTTAGCAACGCCATATTGAACATGTAATCAATCAAGATCTTTAACTCGCCACCAGTAAAATATCCCTTATCCAACAAATCCGTGTTTATCATATCCCTACACCTAACGTTATAACCCGTTTAAAAGCCCTCTTTGATAGTTTATCTTAGGTGCTTACGCCTAGTGGAGGAGGTTTTTGATCCTTTCCCAAGCCTATGGTAATCTATTTGCTATGACAGGTAGTGAGAGATATTATCCGTTTTCATTTATGAGATATACTTTTATGACACCTGAGAGATGTGAGTATCAAAACACTACTTGTGAGGTGCTAGTTTGTAATCTCCGTGCTTATTATGATTAAAGTGGAATGACTATTTGTTGTAATTACTTTTATATTAGCGTTAAATGACCCCTAACTTGTATTTTGATTAGAATAAAAGCGCATTTGCTTGAGGACAAGCAAATCTCAAGTGTAAGGGTATTTGATGAAGCGAAAAGTGTACCGCTTTTAGGGGGTCATTTAAGCCCTAAATCGTATTTATTTGATCAAATATTGCCCTAAATCGTTCCTTTTGTCATTTTAGGTACTTTGGAGAAGAAATCTGGAAAAGGAAGCATTTTGGACGTTTTTGGAGCATAAAAGTGAAGAAAACGACAAAGTCTCCAAAGCTGCTGGAAAAGTACACGTGACGGCGTCAAGGATTGCTCCTGACGGCGTCACGGCTTGGCAAAAGAGGTGGATATGACAAATACACGTGACGCGCCAGAGAGTTTTACAATGGAAGTCTGACGGCGTCACCCTTTAAGGTGATCAAGGCCGTCACGGTTTAAGTTAAAGAGAGACGGCGTCAGGAAGACCATCCGGGAACCCTAGCCGCGGCGAGGTGACGGCGTCACCTCCTACAACGTGACGCCGTCAGCCCCTAAATTCTATATATAGTTTTGCAATTTTTAGTCATTAGTGTGCAACTTTGTGAGGAGAAACCCTAAGACGAATTTTCTGCCATTTTTAAGGGTTTTATACCCTTGGATCTCCCATGTTTAATTGAAGATAAGTAATCAATTAATCATTCAATATGTCTATGTGTTGTTTGATTATATCTTGTTCTTGTCTTTTAATTAACATGCTAGGCTAGATTTATCTTGTGTTTGCTTAGATCTAATGAAACCTAACTATTGATTATTGGTTGTTGGTGTGTTATTAATTGTATTGGATGATTGTTTATCGATGTTAGGCTTAAGAAAACTGGCTAACCTCCTATACGGTAACTTGCTTGAACGTCTTAAGAAACATGAACCAATGCGTACTAGGTTTATTTGGTTGTATTTAATGCATGAACGAATTCTAGTGATCCCATGTTAGGAGCTTCTTAGCCGGCTCGACATAGGAGTGAAGTAGGAGCTTGTAGAGTTGGGGAAGTACGTACGCTACCCCACGATTGGTATTAAGGAATACACCCATCATCCACGCAATTAATACACACTAATCAACCGGTAAAAGATAGTTAGGGAGTAAGGAAATCTAAGTAAACACATTTCTCCCCATATAAGTTCCACGACCTTTTTATTTTCAGTTATTTTATTTTAATTGCAATTGTAGTTATTTGGGTTAGTTGACTAGCAACTAATTCCGCCCACTCCTTCAAACCCGAGATTTTACTTGCTTTCATAAAAATATAAAAAAATACAAAAAGAATCTTCCCTCACCCTTAGACCTATTAGAGTAGTTTTTCAATCCTAACGACACTATTCCCCTAGAGAACGATCAATCCCCCGGTACTTGCCACTTCACTATACTACATCGGTCAGGTACACTGCCTGGTGGGGATTGCAAGCCTCTTGAGATCCCTCGAGAGGTAAAACCTGTTGTAAGGTCGCAAAACCACGCATCAGAGACTTGTATAACACTTGATCTTGAAAAAATTATGGATGATCCTTGTTGTTCTTGTTATTTCCATGGAGTATGGAGAGAAAGAAGGAGATAAATGATCTTATTTTGCTAGTGAAATTGCTACATGTATGTGTTAGTGTAATAGAATGGAAATTAAATGGGTACTAATTCATTAATGAATTTTGGTGTATTAGGCCATAGGGGGGGGTGGCACATGGGCAAAAAGAGAAGAGATGAGTTGATTTAATTAAAGCCTTTGTACTAATATGCAAGTATTAGTTAGTTTTGTGTATACATTAGGTGTTATTGGGTACCGGGTTAACTAAAAATAAATCATGACGAGTTGAAATAAAATACGATGAAGTTGTAAAAATTGTAAAATCATATTCCTTGCAAGAATCGGGTGTTAGAATGATTATCGGATTGAAATGTCGCAAACCGACGGAGTTATAAGCTCCTAACGGAAAATATAGCACTTGGTTTAAAAACACCGGGTAAAGTAATAATATAATCTTTATATCATTAAAATTAGCATGAAAATATATTAGGATCATAGTCGGGAGTATTGGGTATAATGTTAGTAGTAATGACTGAGTGGTAACGTTTAACAAATAAACGAACATACGTAATGAAACACACACAAACCCGTGCATGTCTTAATATGATAATGATGTTACGGATGATATGCAGACTACCCTAGTCTGTATGATGTGTCTTTACTGATGATGCATGAATACGCAGCTAAACCTAACTGGTTACGCGCATTTAAATACCCGTAAACCTAGTTTACGACATGATGAATGATAACCATGAATAGTGATTTTTCTCTGGGAATGAATAGTGTTTTATGAATAGTAAAATTTTTGACGACTTATCAAAGTCTCAAACTGACTTCAAAAATAATGAATAGTGAAATGATGAATAGTGATTGGTGAACAGTAACCCATGAATAGTAATTCCCGAGATGAATAGTGAAATTTTGAAGCTTGGAAAAGGGCCTGAAATTACAGGTTGTGACAGAACTTTTTCTTAATCACTAGATTTTTTATAAAATGACACAGACATTTTTTATATCTTTTACAAAATCATTTTTGAAAATTAAAGGAAAATGTTTAATCCATAATAAATTTATGAATTCAAATTTTCAACCAAAAATGGCAAAAATGTTTCAGAAAAACCTTCCCCACAAAAAGACAAAGCTGGACAACGGATATAAGGGGCGACCCCCTAAATTACCTAGGCGGCCCCCTTAATAATTAAGGGGACCGCCCCGCTCCTCCAGCTGTCAATTTTTGCCTATAAATACTGGACTAATCCTGGACTTTTACCTCACCTTTTGCACCCCAAACCTTCTGTTCTAAATCTCTTCTTATTTCTTTCTAAATCCTTTGATCATATATTCTTAAGCATTGGTTTCTAAGTGATCCAAGCTTCTACCATCCAAGTGCAAAAGAAGAATACTCCTTCAACTATTAGAGAATAAGTATTGTAGTTTCATTCATATTATTTTATAGTTGTGTAAATTATTTGATAAGGTGTTGTGTAGTTGTAATAAGTAAATCATGGTGTAAGTAAGTAGTGGTGTTGTAATTAAGTAGTGTAGAAGTTGTGAAGCCGTAGTAAAGAAGTAGTGTAGAAGTTGTGAAGCCATCGTGAAGAAGTTATGAAGCCGTCTTGAAGAAGTTGTGAAGCCGTCGTGAAGAAGTTGTGAAGAAGTTGTGTAAAAGTTGTGAGATTGGTTCTAGCTACGATTAGGACTCGACATCTAGCTTTGTGTCGTTAAATTGGTGTAAGCAAAAGTGTGTAAGGTTTCTCCGCCACAAGGGAGTTTGTTGACATAGTGAAGTGAACTCTCGAGTAGGTGACTCGAGGAGTGGAGTAGGGCAAGGAAGGTGTCCTTGTAGCCGAACCACTATAAATTCGCGTGTTGTGGTTTGATCTTTCCATCTCTATCCTTCATTTCATTTCATTTACTTTACTTGCATTGTTTATTTACTTTTACTTATATTTGTTCATATTGTTCAAGAGTTGAATTCACATAAAGATCGAATCAAAGTTTTAAAAAGGAAACAAAGGTTTTCATAATAAAATTAAAAAGACGTAAAACTATTCAACCCCCCTTCTAGTTTTCCACAATTGGTATCAAGAGCCAGGTCAAACAAGATTTTTAAAATAAATTGTATTTTAAAACTTGAAACGATCTATGGAATCCGAAAAATATTTAGAAGGGCAATCTATGCAAAGACCACCACTATTTGAAAGTGATGGATTTCTTTATTGAAAAAATCGATTCGAAACTTATGTGAAATCAAAAGATCTAGATCTTTGGCATGTTATTACTAATGGTGATTTTTTACCTATTCAAAATAATCCCGAAACTAAAAAGGATGAAGTAGTACCTTTTGAAAAACAAAGTGATGATTTAAAAAGAAAACTTGCTAAAAATAATGAGGCAAAAATGGTTATTTATAATGTGTTACCACGTAAAGAATACGAAAGGATCTTTATGTGTGAAACCGCAAAAGAAATTTGGAACTCCTTACTAATAACTCACCAAGGTAATAGTCAAGTCAAAGATAATAAAATAGTTCTTCTTGTTCAACAATATGAACAATTTACAATTCCGGAAGAGGAATCAATAGATAATGCTTTTGCTAGGTTTAACACTATCATCACAAGTTTAAAAGCACTTGATGAGAGTTTTTCTAGTAAGAATTTTGTTAGGAAATTTCTTAGGGCTCTTCATCCAAAATGGCGGGCTAAAGTTACGGCGATTGAAGAATCGAAGAACTTGTCAACTCTTCAACTTGACGAGTTGATCGGCAACTTGAAAGTCTACGAAGCAATAATAAAGAAAGATTCCGAGATGGTCAAAGGAAAAAGAGAGCAAAGCAAGTCAATTGCATTGAAAGCTAGGAAGGAATCTAGTGACGAGGATAGCTCAACCTCCGAAAGTGATGACGAAGAATATGCCATGGCCGTAAGAGACTTCAAGAAATTCTTCAAGAGACGAGGAAGATTTGTTAGACAACCACATGATGAAAGGAAAACGTTACAAAGAAATAAAGATGAAAAAACTAGCAAGAGCGAGAGGAAGTGCTTTAAATGCGGTGATCCAAATCATCTCATCGGAAGATGTCCAATGATGTCAAGGGAGCAAAATCAAAAGGCGTTCGTTGGAGGAGCATGGAGTGATAGTGATGAAGATGAGAAAGAAACCACAAAGGAGGAGAAGTGTCTTATGGCTAAGACATCAAGTGAGGTACATTCCGAAACCGAATACTTTAGTGATGAAAATTTATCAATAGACGAAAAAGACTTAGATAGTGAATATAATAGATTATGCAAATTAGGTCAAAAAGTAATGACTAAAAACAAATCATTAAAACGCATAAATAACCAATTAGAAAACGAAATACTAGAACTAAAAACTAAACTACACAACTTAGAAAAAGGCAAAGAAATTTTTGTGGAATGTAAAACATGTCAAGAGATTAAAAATGAAAACGAAAAACTTAAGGAAGAAATTTGCAAACTTGACAAATTCGAAAATAGTAGTAATTCACTTAAGAAAATAATAAGTGTTCAAAGAGTATCAGGAGATAAAACCAGCTTAGGATTTAATTCAATTGAGGCTTCAACTAGTGAAACTAAAAATGTAAAGTTTGAATGTGAATTTAGTAAGAAAAAATCTTTAGAGTCAAAACCTAAATACATACTTATGAAAGATAGAAAAATACCCATTGCTAGTAATGAGGAAGTAAAAATTTTATACAAACCATCTTTAAAAACCGAAGTAGGATATTCTAAACCAAAATTAAGGTAAAAAACACCTCATCCTAGAAGACCACCTAGTCCTCACCCTTGGCCTAAAACTCCTCAACCTAGAAGAAACCAAAATAGACAAAACTGCCAAAATAATAGTCACCCAATGTGGAATTATTCAAATCCACCAAGTTTCAATCCTTGGGGAATACTTCCACCATATATGCATCCTAGTCAATTGAAAACCATGTTTGGTCCAAACAACTATGGACCAATTAGACAATGGGGACCAAGTGGCTAAATTGTCAACTCATCGGGAAATTCGGTATCTCATCTATGATTGGCTTCTATAAGTCAATACAAACGCTTTGAAGTGCTTGAAGACTATTTATTGAAGACTAAAAGGTACGCCTCTCGTTCATGCTCTCTACTAGATTATATGCTTAGATTAATGAACTAGCTAACTGCATACCCCCATTAGTCTAAAATGCTTAGTTTAGTTGATACTTATGTGCTTGATAGTGTGTTATCCTTTTATATATATATCTAAATATATATATATATATATATATATATATATATATATATATATATATATATATATATATATATATATATATATATATATATATATATATATATATATACATATGTATAGTAATATTAGTATATAATATAAGTATATATATCCTCTCACAACCTAGATACGTCATTAGTTGATTATCTAGAACTAAAAGAAATTGTTCGTTCTCGAACCTTTTCTTCCCCCCTTTGGCTCTCTTGAACTTTAACGTTCAACATGAAAATCTTCTATGTCCACTATCACAAAACTCATGGTGATGAAGAGAAGTGAGTTGAGTGGATCAACATAGAAGTAGAATTTGAACCTTCGCGCGAGAAAACTATGGATGAAACAAACTCCCATCGCCGTTAGCATTCATCTCCGTCTTTACCTCATCATCTCTCAACACCATTCAAAAGTCCACATTAACACATAATATATTTACATATATACATATATATACACATTCACTCTCATTCTTTGTCAACTTGACGTCTTGATCATTTTATCCAAAGTTGTCAAGATATTTTTTAACGAAATGTTAATAAAATATGTCAAGTATTCCCTCCTCGTGCCAATACACTCCAACGTATTTTTGATATATGATAAATCTATCTATATACATATAAATATTTTACTGACAGAAACGAACTCGCAAAATTCCAAATTTTTGGTAGGCGGCCCCCTTAATGTTTAAGGGGACCGGCTTGTTATCGAGGGCGGCCCCCTTAATGTTTAAGGGGACCGGCCATCTGATGCTCCAAATACCTGCTGTGAACGAAAAACACCTTCCCAAAACCACCAAAATCAATTACCAAATCACCAATTCGGGCTTAATTCGCAAAGGGCAAACACTTACAACTCGATTAACAACATATATTGTAAGTTTTCCAACACACATTTTGTCTAATTTCATCTAATTTTGAGTCTAATCATAATTAGGTATTTTATTCAAATTTTTCAAACTCGAATTTTATTAAAATTAAGTCTAGGATTTTCATAACCAAATGCTCCCCATAGGATTAGAATGCTTAATCAACACTAACAACTAAGTAATCAAAAACCCTCATGTCAAAATTTTGAAAAACCATACACTCTCATTCAATTTTTTTTTTGTTGAATCATGCCATAAACACTTGTTAAAACTAACCACATTATATTATCACAACTATTTAATCCTAAAAATATATTTCTTGATTCATGAAAAATGGTTTTATTAAACATAAGAGAGTGTTTGGATTAGGTCATAAAGTCGTCGAAATTAAGTAGAAATAAATTTCACAACAAATTGTCAAGTTTATAAACATGCAACTAGTGATTTCGAGTCATCAAGATACATAATTCATATGTATATTGAGATACTAGTCGTTATTTTTCTAGTAAAGGGAGCGTTTGGCATAACAAATTGAGAAGTATTTTTGAGTCAAAATCTACGTTTTCATCTTTTAAATAAGTTACTTAACATAAATACTCGTAAGAAATAGCTAGACATACAATCTAATGTTCGTCTAGCCACATTTCAAAGTGACTTATGATGTATAAAGGAGCGTTTGGATGTTCTTGGCTCTTTACCATAAAATCTCTATAACTACTCCTTAACATCATGAAATACATTTTAAGCGAGTTAAAAATTAAAACCAAGGAACATTGCAAACTACTTCTTAGGATTAAACTTTTAGAGTCGAAGTATGTTTGCGTTCCACATGAGTAGCATATACGACATATGCATTTTTTTTAATCTTATTTTCTTGTTGTTATCTTGTTTAGGTGAAAATGCCTAAAGCCACGGTTGGTGATGTTTCCAAAACCAAACAATACATTCCAAAAGTCTCCGCTACTCCCGGCATATCTCCTGTCATTGCATGTTTCTATCGTACCATTGAAAATAGAAACATTCATGAGGGAAGAGTTGTCGATCCATCCTTCTATCAATCCGACAATATCGAACGAATGTTCACCAATGTTCGTCTCGATTGTCTTTTCAAAATCAATGAACCCATCATTCCTCGTTTTGTTCTTGACTTCTATAGCCAAGTTACGGTGCAAACCGATGACTATGGTTATATCCTTATCTCTTTCATGATCCAAAACGAATTCATCACTCTCACTCTTGCTCAGTTTGGTCAAATCCTCAAAATCCCCCACAATGGTCAAGCTGTCTTTTCAAATGAATGGGATCTTTCTTCTCTTGAACAACATCGACCTCAGGATGGTCCATACTATTCTGAGATTCCAACTCCTGACGACATTCGTCGACTTCTTGAGCTAGAACATGGTACGACTAGCAGAAGAATCAAGTCGAAAAATGTCGACATTCATGCAAACCAAATCCTCCTCAAAGAGTTAAGCCCCGACATGAAGCATTGGGAAGAACTCATTCGCGAGAATGCGTTTGGTAATGGTGGTCACCGTGATCATCTCACGATGAGCATCGCTCACATGTTGTATTGTGTTGTTGCGGAAGAACAATACAATTTGGCTTATCTCTTTGTTCATCGTATCATCTCCGCCAAAAATACTCCAAATGCCAATCTTCCCTATGGTATGTTCCTTACTCGACTTTATCATCATGTCATGGAACATTACCCACATCTTGAGAGTGATATCTATGAGTTCGTTCAAACGGTCTTGCGTCCTCTTGTTCGTATCCAACCTCGTTGATCTCGAAGTGACAAGGGCAAATCTCGTAGCTCTATATCACTCGCACCTCGTGGTTCTACATCTCATCGGGAAGATGATGATGAGGAGGAACGCACATCACATGTCAGTACCCCATCACCTACGACCTTCGTTGATAATCTTCCGGAACTTGATTATACCGACTATCAAGTTCCTTCTCCTTCCCAATAAACCGATCAACTCCTCTTTGAACGACAAACCTTATTGCTCAACACTACTCAACAAATGCATCAGGAGGTTCGAGGTAGATTCAAGTCAATAGGAAAAGTCTTCAGGAAGATACTTGGGAAGAAGAAATAGATATGTTTGGTGTGGGTTTAGTTGAACAATGATGTTATTAAACAATTATGTGTAGTGCTATTGATCCGATATATTCGGATATACTTGACATTTTTATATCTTGGATTATGTTAGGTTTTTAACAATTATCATGTTAGGACCTTGCTACTAGATTTATGTTATTAGTGTACTTGTTTAATGTTATGCTTATGATAATTTAAATGTATGCATGATTATTTGATAAGTTTTTGTTACTACTTGATCATTCTTAGTGTATATGTTCTAAATAGAGCTTGCTGCAAACACACACTTAAAAATTGACCCTTTCTGGAAATTTTTGATTTTTGGTCGCCTGGGAAAACACCAGAGGGCGGCCCCCTTAATTTTACTAGGCGGTCCCCTTAAATATTAAGGGGGCCGACCTACAATTAAGGGGACCGGCCATCTGGACAGTAATTTTTACTGTTTCCTTTTGCATCTTGTGACCCCTTTTCTCTAGTCCCAGCTACCATTTCTCTTAATAACCCAACTGATCTTAGAATATTACAACAACACTTTAAAAACTTATTTAAACCAACCATGTTTTCATATTATAAATTCCCTCCAAGTGATAACTCCTCATCCCATCACTCTTCACCTCCATCAAAAACCATCCTAATCCACCATGTTATCACCAAAAACCTCCATCTCTAAGACTTCAAAGAAACAAAAGATTGTCATCATACCCCCTAAACAACTCTTCATTGATCTAACTCAAGAAGACAACACCACTCCATCACCACCACCTCAATACTCATCTCCTAGTGCACCCAATGCACCATCCAAAACACCTTTCACTCATGGCACATCCTCTTCTTCCATACCTTCATCCTCATCCATCAATGATTACATCAACTCCCACTTATCATCACCACAAATGCCACCACCACCAAGAGCATCACCACCACCTACAACTCAAGAACCTCCATCCACCTACCTTGCTATTTCCCTTTCACCAATCACACCTCTTGATGCTCACTTCTCATCCTCACCAATCACATCACCATTCTTTGTCAATCCCGTACCTTGGAGTCTACTTGAAGCCCATGGGGATACTTGTCTTTGTTGTATCCACAACCGAACCATCATCTTTGGTCTTAGAGATGAAATTCAATACATGTTTTCATGTATTCAACACATGCTAACCAATCCACCTCCACCATTACCTCCACCATCTTCACCTATTTCACCACCACCTCCTCCATTTTCTCCAAATTAAGCATATGCAATGCTTAATCAACAATAACTTTTCCACCATTTTGTTTGCAAGCTCTATTAAGACTCATGTACTCTTTGGATGATTTACTAGTTGTTGTATGCTTTAATCATGATGTACTCTAGTATGTTTTAGTCATGTTGTATGCTTTAATCTCTACTTAATGAATGATTATTTTCACTATGCTTGCTCATATTTTTTTTGCTATATATATATATACTTGTACTTCTAATATTTTTTTTGCAAGCATTCCATAGCTCGACTCCTTGGTGCCCTCAAATGAGGGGGAGCACACATCAAGGGGGAGTTCTCATTTCGACAAATTTCACATCTAAAACTTGTCGGCATAACCTTTTTGATTCTACAAAAAGGGGGAGAAGTAGATATAAACTCACTAAATACTTGTCTAAAAATTAATTTTTAATTTAATGAGTTTAGATTTTGTAATCATCAAAAAGGGGGAGATTGTTGATATAAATAATGCCTAAACATGTTATTAATATTTTTCGATATCTCTACGTTTTGATAATCACAAAATGTAAAATCATTAAACGAAAGATTATGACGTAAACAAGTATTTAGTTGTAAATATCTATTTTAACAACTCAATCACTTAAGGTATGAATAAACAAATGCTTAAAGCATTATATGATCAAATGAACTTTTTCTTAATCACTAGATTTTTTATAAAATGACACAAACATTTTATATCTTTTACAAAATCATTTTTGGAAATTAAAGAAAAATGTTTAATCCATAATAAATTTATGAATTCAAATTTTCAACCAAAAATGGCAAAAATGTTCCAGAAAAACTTTCTCAACAAAAAGACAAAGCTGGACAACGGATATAAGGGGCGGCCCCCTTAATTACCTAGGCGGCCCCCTTAATAATTAAGGGGACCGGCCCCCTAATTAAGGGGACCGCCCCGCTCCTCCAGCTGTCAATTTTTGCCTATAAATACTGGACTAATCCTGGACTTTTACCTCACCTTTTGCACCCCAAACCTTCTGTTCTAAATCTCTTCTTATTTCTTTCTAAATACTTTGATCATATATTCTTAAGCATTGGTTTCTAAGTGATCCAAGCTTCTACCATCCAAGTGCAAAAGAAGAATACTCCTTCAACTATTAGAGAAGAAGTATTGTAGTTTCATTCATATTATTTTGTAGTTGTGTAAATTATTTGATAAGGTGTTGTGTAGTTGTAATAAGTAAATCAAGGTGTAAGTAAGTAGTGGTGTTGTAATTAAGTAGTGTAGAAGCTGTGAAGCCGTAGTAAAGAAGTAGTGTAGAAGTTGTGAAGCCGTCGTGAAGAAGTTATGAAGCCGTCTTGAAGAAGTTGTGAAGCCGTCGTGAAGAAGTTGTGAAGAAGTTGTGTAAAAGTTGTGAGATTGGTTCTAGCTACGATTAGGACTCGACATCTAGCTTTGTGTCGTTAAATTGGTGTAAGCAAAAGTGTGTAAGGTTTCTCCGCCACAAGGGAGTTTGTTGACATAGTGAAGTGAACTCTCGAGTAGGTGACTCGAGGAGTGGAGTAGGGCAAGGAAGGTGTCCTTGTAGCCGAACCACTATAAATCCGCGTGTTGTGGTTTGATCTTTCCATCTCTATCCTTCATTTTATTTCATTTACTTTACTTGCATTGTTTATTTACTTTTACTTATATTTGTTCATATTGTTCAAGAGTTGAATTCACATAAAGATCGAATCAAAGTTTTAAAAAGGAAACAAAGGTTTTCATAATAAAATTAAAAAGACGTAAAACTATTCAACCCCCCCTTCTAGTTTTCCACAGGTTGGTTCGAATTATGGGTTGAGTAAAAAAAATATGGATGTGTCGATCTACTTATAGAAGAAGAATTCTAGGGCTTCTAGTCACCTTGTAGTGTTTGAAGGGAACATGATGAGGTAGCTAATTAACTTGAAGGCCAATTGTAAGGGGGCGGGGGCGCGGGGGGGGGGGGGGAAGGTTGTTGTCATGTGGAGGAACCCTAGCCTTATGATTTACCTACAATGTTTGACTTGGATAAATAACCAGGAAACAAGATGATGTGGGAGGATTTGGTTCTTAGAAGGACTTGTATGGTGTAAGACTTGCTTAGAATTAAATAAGGTAATGGTTTGATTTATGCCTAGCTAGAATCGAACTAGGGAAATAGAATGTGGATCGAATGGCTTTATTTGTTGTACGTTGGGCTATGGCATGTTGTACATTAGGGTTTAAGGAAATAACAAGTTTGGTTTAGGGTTTTGTTTAAGTATTTGTTGAGTAGAAATTAAATTAGGGTTTTCTTATTTGTTATATGTGTCGAATTGCATGTAAAAGAAAAAGAAATCATGTTGTGCTTTAAGGGTTTGTACCATGGGCTTAATAGGGTTGTACTATGGTTTAAGAAGGAAAATATATTTTTAGGGTTTCCTTAAGTTAATTTAATTATATATAAATTTTATTAGGTTTAAAAGTAAATAAATGAAATTTTTAGTTCTTATGCATTGGACACTTGTACATTAGGTTTAGGGACTTGTACTTATATTTAGTATGCTTATGAAATCCATTTTTAAGGTTTGTGTATAAAAGACTTGTATTGTGTGCTTTAAAATAAGTACATTGAGGTTTATAATGTGATTTATATATATTATGTTGTTATGCATAAATGACTTGTACCTTGGCTTGTAAGACTTGTATACTTATAATTTGTAGAAAACATATACATATTAATTAGGGTTTGTGATTTTATTACATAAAATCATAGATTTGTGAGTTTAGGGTTTGTATCGGGAGTTATAGTGAATTTAGGGTTTATGTGCTTTAGGAGCTTGTACATTAGCTTGAATGAGTTGTACTTTAGTGTTTTAGGGTTTTGTTACTCATATTCATTGTTAAAATGGTTTAGGGTTTCGTAGAAATTCTAATAGATAAGAAATGTTTTGTTTGTTTGTTAACGAATTAACGTAAAGTGGCAAATGGTATATCGTAATGTTTTATATGGAAATGTTTATATAAAATAAACATTAAGTAAGTTGATGTTGGTCCGCGTGTGAGAACGTTTATCGAGGATGTGAGTTACATCACATTAGATAGTAGTTACGATCAGATAAAAAAAAATTATACGTAGAAAAAGGATAAGTACTATGTAAGATAGTTTATTATAATGTGGGATTTTTACAGTGGTTACACCACCATTCTTGAGGCTTTTGCGCATTAAACCTCTTTTTGCTACACCAAAAATTTAAACAATTTGGATTATTAAAAAAGAAATAAAACGGAGCAGCTGCGAATCATTTATATGCTTATTCAAACTTAAGAATAAACTGCAAGTCAAAATGAATTGATGGCCAAAATAGCATGAGTTTGTAACTCTAATACTTAATTAAGTATCCAAAGCACGATTTTTCGCCTATACAAAAAACTCATGCCCAAATGAACAATCTTAAACAGCCTATAAAATCACAAAAGTCTATAAACCAATAAGCACACATGTTTGTATAAGCACTAACCAAACACCCCCTTATTTAGACTACCATGAACTGTTGTTAGCTATCGTCGATAAATGAATTTCACATGATATTAATTTATAACAGTTTTTCCTAAGACAACATTTTATGTTTAAACTAATTGATTTTTTTTTTCAAATGTTTAAACATCTATATAACTCAGCGTTGTTCCTAAGCCAATGTCTGATATCCACAAAACAGGTCATTTATAAGTGTGCGTCAAAATGGGTGGTGCCAACCTGCAAACATAATTTTTTCTCTGAATTATTAAATGCATAAACAAATAATGTGCTAATCGTGATTAAAAGGGTAAACTGTTACTACAAATATAATTAGGTACGACCATGATTTAGCAGGACGCAATGGGAATAGAGAAGTAAACTAATTGCTACGATAATGGTTACTTACTTGATAAACCTTGAGCGACTGGTCAGTTGTTCCTTCTTATCACTGGTGACTTGAACTCCGCAAGATACCTAAAATAATCTTCCTACACTCGATTAAAATCCACCAATGAATCATTAAACCAAACTAACTTAAGCTCATTAAATCAAGTAATTTTATCAGCTTCCCTAATATGCCATAGCTATAATCATGGATCGGATAACGCCATCTTTGAGCCTACCAATTGGGCAATAATAAGCTTGAAACTTTTTTCTAAGGCTTCTTAAAAAGTCATAATACTTACATTTTGTAGTAGAAAATGGTAGATTCTCTGGTAGATTGTATATTTAGATTGCTTCACTAAATAGTACAATGTAGCTGTAGTTTTGTTATTAAACCTTTCTCGACCCGTATAAAGAATCACACATCAAGCACTGTAAAACACATTACATCAACAACTGAGTTCACTCGACAGGCACAACAACTAATGAGTCTAGATGTGGCAAGTGTGTCCCATTTAGTTAATGGGTGAGTTTTGCTTTCTAACGGGTCAAACGAAGAAATTAGCGTAAAGGGAAACGGGGCAAAACCTCCAAAGGGTATTTATTAGTATAATACATTCTAAGCACACAATATATGCAGTATCGTTTTGTTAAGTAAGCACAAATGTTAAGTGTAGGTTGAGAACATACATGTGCAACATAACCAAGAGCAGTAGCTGAGCTTTGGACTTCCTTGTTATCAGTAAAGAAACTAATCTTCTTAAAAGGGAGCACGGTCGGCAAAGATCTTGTATCCATTGTTTCCGATCAAGAAGAAATCGCTGCAGAGACACAAACATGTGTAAGTGAAGATATATAGAGCTAACTTCCCTGAATGAATAAGAAATTGACAGCAAATGCAGAAAATGTTCAGCATCGCCTTCATATAGCTAATAACATGGTAAGGGACATAAGGTTCTTTTATGAACCTGGTACAACAAAAGCTTCCAAGTGCGGAAGTCTTAGGCTCAGAATTGCGAGTGCGAAACCGTATAGAAGGGTATCCGTCTCGTTATGGCTGCAAGCACGAAGTCGTGCTGTCCCGCCAAGATACGGATCGGTTTCACCCATCACTGTTCAGCAGCTTATTATAGCTGAAAAATCATATACGCACAAAAGCAATAGCATCATCATCGCCATATGCCTGCCATGGCTGCGGACTAACCAAGCCTCCCTTGCCATGGTGAAATACCATTTTAGTAAATCCCATATCATTCAACCTGGTTCACGTTTTTTATATGAACCCATACAGCTGCCAAACTCAGCAGGATATGCTTGCCATAGCTTCAAGCTTAGCATGCCTTCCCTGCAATTGCAGATGTGACCCGATGAAATACGTCTTAAGGGAGTAGCCAGCAAACATGTAACCTACAGACAACCATAACCACTAAATACTTCTGCTTATACAGCACCGAAACCAATCACCACATTTTGGTTGCAACCAATTACCAATTTATCTTTAACATCATTAATAAACAACGCACCTTGTGTAATCGTTGTTGTTGATGATCCTAGCCCAAAATTTAGGCACCTGCAAAATTTTATTAAATCCAAAATTGCTCAAACCAATAGTCAAAATCTTTAATTGAAATTATAGAAGTGAAACCCTAAAAAATAAAGTTAAATTGTTAAAAAAAAAAAAAAAAAAAAAAAAAAAAAAAAAAAAAAAACCCTTGACCAACCTTATTCTGAAAACTATGAACACCAACTGTTTTAGTCAACCACATGAGAATCAGGTTCGCGGCATGTGAAATATGCAGGCCTCATTTGGAATTTTGGTGCAGTAGCCTTTTACACCGAGGTAGCGTATCATTAGATGCTTTAACCTTGACATCTAAATGGATAAATCGGCATTACCTGATACACTTGCCAAAAAGCATTGCAGCTGCTTTAACCTGATTCTCATGTTGTCGATTCTTCATAAACTCATGTTGACTAATCTCAATAACAACCATAGCAATGTCATTCCTACTTCTTTTCCATGGAACCCTTGTCACATTTTGCACAACTTCTGCTACCAACACCTCTCCCCTTTCCTATAACTGCACACAATTATAACTTACGAAATAAAGTGTTTGGCAATGCTCAAGAGCACATAACTGTAATGGACAAACCTTACAACCACTAAAATCAGTTTGTAACTAAAATAAACAACATCATAGGAACGTATAAACTCTCAAATGAGGCCATAGTTACATATAACTGTAACGCGCATGTAAAACATTCAAAACCGCTAACACTCACCGTGTACTTAGTAGACGATCGCCATTCTCTGTTGTGCTCGTTGATCTTGTGTCCTGAATTGCTAGTGAGTGTTCAGATTCACTGTTTTTTTAGTCAAACCATTTATGCCCATTCCGTTCTTTTTGAGCAATCTGCGATAGAACCTTTTTCGGGACCTTCATTAATACCTATAACAGGAGCAAATTTCTAAGAAAAAATGTAGCCCAAACTGTCATTTATGTTGGCTAATATAAATGCAACAGATCCTCATTTTGGAAACCATGGTGTGGTCACATAAAAACATAAATTTTGAGAAAGGAAATTGTTTAAAATAATCCTGGTGATCAAGTGCTCAGTTAATCATGAGCTGTATACTAATTAAGTTAAAAACGCGCACCTTTCAAGCATTCTTATGCATAGATACACTTGGACTGTGGCGCGGCGCCTGTGCCTCCAAACCATAAACCAAGTGCGTACCTCACCCTCTGATATCTGATAACTGATATAATTGTGTGCAGTTATAGGTCCGGGTGTACATCCTGCAAAGAGCAAAAAAAAACATAAAAGTGTGCATACATGTTACAACATAAACATAAAATCATTTGTTATCCTGAAAAACAATAATAATGCAACAGATCCTCATTTTGGACACCATGGTATGGTCACATAAAAACATAAATTTTGAGAAAGGAAATTGTTTAACAAAATCCTGGTGATCAAGTGCTCAGTTAATCATCAGCTGTATACTAATTAAGTTAAAAACGCGCACCTTTCAAGCATTCTTATGCATAGATACACTTGGACTGTAGCGCGACGCCTGTGCCTCCAAACCATGAACCGAGTGAATACCTCACCCTCTGATATATGATAACTGATATAATTGTGTGCAGTTATAGGTCCGGGTGCACATCTTGCAAAGAGCAAAAAAAAAAAAAAAAAAAAAAAAAACATAAAAGTGTGCATACATGTTACCACATAAACGTAAAATCATTTGTTATCCTGAAAAACAATAATAATGCAACACATCCTCATTTTGGACACCATGGTGTGGTCACATAAAAACATAGATTTTGAGAAAGGAAATTGTTTAAAATAATCCTGGTGATCAAGTGCTCAGTTAATCATGAGCTGTATACTAATTAAGTTAAAAACGCGCACCTTTCAAGCATTCTTATGCATAGATACACTTGGACTGTGGCGCGGCGCCTGTGCCTCCAAACCATGAACCGAGTGCGTACCTCACCCTCTGATATCTGATAACTGATATAATTGTATGTAGTTATAGGTCCGGGTGTACATCCTGCAAAGAGCAAAAAAAAAAAAAAAAAAAAAAAAAAAAAAAAAAAAAAAAAAAAAAAAAACATAAAAGTGTGCATACATGTTACAACATAAACATAAATCATTTGTTATCCTGAAAAACAATAATTAAGAAAATAGTAAACAACAAACATGTTGTAATTGCGTATATTGGATCGGAAAACATATGAGCAGGGAGTTGTGCTAACAATTGAGTTGAACCATGTTGTGTACTACACATATGGTCTATGACAGCGCCACCCCCCATAGCATCAGTAACAACCTTCTATCGACACTAAATACTGGCTAACACACTGATTCAGAAGTAGAACCTACTTTGCCCTTCCCTTTGTCAACAACAGATATTCTACTATTATGTGATGCCGCTGATACAACCCGTGTTTCAGCCGAAGCAGGTTAACAAATAGTTATACCAATATTTGGCCATTGCTTCTTTTTGGCTGGCATTATGCCAAAGGTAGTAGAAACGAATGAAACATGGTTAACATCAAAGACATCCAAGTCAAAGGATGCTTATTTCACCCTAGAATAAGCAGATAAGAAATATAAGTATCACCATCATTTAAAATTGTCCAAACACTCCTAATTGCTATAACTGGGTTGATTTGGATTTTTTTTTATCCCTTATGGGTACAAAGTGAGAGCTGGAATACCTGAGTAGGATGCTATCATGGTCTATCCACAACATTTTTTGTATATGGGAGTTCAAAGATTCCTGAAAAAATAAGCTAACACAAACACCCCCAATAATCAAATAATCACTTCACAAACCTAACTTCACCAAAAATCCGAAATTAAGACTACACAAATTAGGATATAAACACTATTTTAGAAACTACTTATTCTTCACAAACAAAAAAAAAGGTAATACTCCATACCTGAATGAGCATATCTGTTAAATGCGAAGACCCATCAGCACATGTACCCTCCAGCCGCTGTTCACATAAATAAGAACCAACAACGTTCCTGCAACACCACACAAATTAATTATGGTTCACAAAATTAAGGTTCATCAAATAAACTAACGAAATTAAAAACCCACATAGCAGATCGCAACGTATATCAGGAAATTAGGGTTTATACACTTTACTCAATATCTGTGTATTTAATTGGTTTAGGGCGGGGAAACGGGAGTGAAGAGACTGAATTGAGGTGGGAAGATCTGGAAGGATGTATTTGTTTTAAGGCGGTGGAAACTCGAAGCGGGGAAGGGAGATTTTTTTTGCGGATCTACAGTGCTCCCGACAGTGGTATTAAGGGTGCTACAGTGGACGAAACAGTGTTTTTACGAAACGGGGACCAATAAGGAAGCAACAGCTAAGAACGGGAGTGTTTTGGAACCAATAAGGAAGCAACACCTATGAAGGGGAGTGTTTTGGAAGCGAGAGAGCTTCCCCCTTTTAGTATATATATATAATACCATAAATAATACTAAAAATAACAAATTGATATTGTTTTCTTATTAATAAAATATTTCATTAAAATAAATAGTGCAAGATTTTTAGTGTATACATTAGAATAAGTTTTTTTTAGTGAAAGCATATTCTTAAAAAAGAATACCTCTTTTACACTAAAATAGTGTAATTTTTTAGTGCATACATCTCCGAAGCTATTAGAAAATCATTGGTTATATGAGAAAAGTTCATTTGTTTACTCTTATTTTGGTGCTTACTGAGTGATAAATCCCCACCATCTATTTAGTTTGATCTAATGGTGGGGATTAAACATAAGATTTAATATGCTTAACCTTAATTCTCCCAATATATAAAGCCTTTTTTTTTCATACGATTCATTTTTTTTCACACAATTAATGTGTGTTTTCCTCCCAACCTGCTCTCATCCCTTCCCTCCAAAAAGTAGTTATTCCAATCAACTATTACCGTTTGATCATCACCATCACCATCACCATTCCGATCACCATCACCGTTCCGATCATCATTTAATCATCACCTCCCGATCATTATCATCCCTTTTTTATGTCTTCTTTTGATTTGAATGAACCGTTTGTTTCAGAAGCTGATTTGATTGATATTGTTGCGGTTGATAATGCTGTTGATCGGTTGTTAATTATGTGGATCAAGTTGTTTAACATTACTTTTGATCAAGTTGCACACCAAGTGTTTGATGAAATGTGTGAGTGAAAAATATTTGATAATCTTGTTATCTGCTCCTATAGTTTTGCTTACTAATTAAGTTGTTAGTTGAGTTTTTATTTTTAACTGCATTGGAATGCTATTTTTATGTCTGATTGCTGTTTTGAATATGCTCTCTATCATATGTGTAGTATCACCAGTGATATCAGAAGTTGATGATATTATAATTTTGTTGTTTTATGTGCTTCTCAAGATACAACCATTGGATGAAGTAGAAGCTCTCATGTCTTGGCCAATGCTTATAATGGCGGGCATGGAAGTTTGAATTATGGAAATAAATTAGCTAATCGGAATTCAGGGCGTTCAACTCCTGTCTGGCTTGAAACTGCAGATGCAGTCGGTAATGTTTTTCTTATGAAACTTAGTGCTTGTTAAGATATGTTCTATTAATGTCTGCGGTGTATGAATGCTTTAACTTTGTCGAGATCACAGCAAATATGTATTCTGAGATGCGTAGTGAAGCTCGTGATCATGCACGTTTACGCAATTTATACTTTTTAACATTGGACTAAATTTTTTCTCAGATTGATGCTGCAAAATCTGTTGGAAAAGTTTTTGAACCCTTCAAGGCCCCTTTCACCCTATTGGACAAGGTAAAACAATTTATGATATCTTTAGTGCCTAGTAAAATGCTTTTGGTTGTTATGCTTGTGGAGGTCGTTGCCATATCTTTGTGAGTTCTTGTATGCACATATCTTTGTGAGTTGTTATGCTTGAGAGGAAATCAGGAGGGTATAAAAGAGTTGAAAATGAACAAAATGCTTTCTTTGAACTATAGTTTTGTGGTATCACTTATGATATTTGTAGTATCACTTGTGATATTTTTTTTTATAGGTTTTGATGTTTACTTGATAAATTTTATTATATGTCATGTATAGTATCACTTGTGATATTTCATTGTTATTGTTTTATAATCATAGTTAAAGCTTTTTTTTTTTTCCAGTTGTGATGATACCTTATTTACTGTGTGTTCCCACCTTTGTTTACAGCTTCTAATAGTGTGAAAACACCTAAGTCGTTTAATCATCATGAGTTTATTGACACTCCTGGGGGATAAGTTTTTTGGGTTCCTAGAGTTTCTGCTAGTGCGTTACCAGTTTTCTCGAGGCATTGCCCCGGCGGCGGTGACCCCTGGAGACGGTGAGCTCGGAGACGGTGTTCCTAGAGGCGGCTCTATTGAAGGTGGATCTACTGTAGTCAAAGTCTAATTTTACCCTTTTTTTAATTTCTTTTGTTTGATGTATCACTTGTGATTCATAGATTTTCAATATTTAAAAAAAAAAAAAAACTTATGCTCAATAGTTTGGAATAATTTTTTATGAGGATTTTGTGATTCATACAGTTCTTGTATCTGGTATCACTTGTGATATTCTGTTAAAAATGATGCAACACTTGGTTTTGATTTTGATGTTTATATCACTTGTGATATTCTGTTAAAAATGATGCAACACTTGGGATTGATTTTTATGTTTATATCACTTGTGATATTCTGTTAAATTTGATGCAACACTTTCTTTGGTTTTTAGAATATGTCATGTTTTTTATTTTATTAGTTTTGTTTCTTGTTTTTATACATATTTGGTATATGTAATTGACAGTGTTATATCTCTTGTGATATGAAACATTTTATTGTAACACTAAATGTTTTATTTTAGCTAAGAGTAATATCACATGTGTTAAAGGAATAAAATGCTACATTAATATTTTTCCATACAAATGATCATACAAGTCACTTAGTCATTCCCAAAAGTAGTACAAACTCCGGCACCCTGCAATGTGGCTCGGGGCCTAATAGAGCGCACCCTTCTTAGGTAACCACAAACTCACATTCCATTTTTAAACTAAGCAACATAAGGAAATTACTATGTGTTTACAAACATGAAATTAAACATAAATCATTGGCGATTACTTCCTCCTTCGCCTGCTTCTTTTTTAGTCATCTTTGTTCCATCTATCATTCTCTTTATCCAGTCATCTTTGTTTTTCGTAGCAATCTTGTTTGCATAATCAGACATCATCTTCTTTTTTTTTGGTTTACTTGATCTAGAATTATCTTTACAGCAATTCTTCATAAAGTTCCATATGGATCATTATGTACAACCCACAATCTGTCTTTTCATCTTTTGTCTTCCATTTCATTTTTAAGACTGTTGGATTTATACTGTCTCTCATGATTTTTCCTGCTTTTGGATGTTCGTATACCATCAGGTGTCTCGCAAGCACGTCCCCTCTGGAAAAATTAATAGGTCATGATTATTAGAGACCAATATATACTCATTTATCACTTGTGATATTATATTGCACTTAAAAAAATATGCAACATGTTGTTTAGCTTTTAGAGGAACCTGTGATATCATGATATCATAGGTGATATCACATGCGACATCACCTGTGATATCACATGTGACATCACAACAAATATACTAACAATAAACAATTCTTTTGTACTTTTATATCACAAGTGATAAACTAGTGTCCACATTCAAAATTTAGTCTCTTATTAGTCATTTCTACTTTTATATCACATGTGACATACTAGTGTTCACATTCAAAATTTTAACCTCTCATAACAATCATTTCCACAACTTAAATAATAAGTAATATTACACTATAATGAACAACTTATTAGTAACTTAAACACAATTATCATCAACCAAAAGCACATAGAACATCAAAAATATAATATCATCAACTTCAAATATCACTGGTGATACTACACCTATGATACAGAGCAGATTTAAAACATTAATCAAATATAAAAACATCATTCCAATACAGTTAAAAACAAAATTCAACTAACAACTTAATTAATAAGCAAAATTACATGACCTGATAACAAGATTATCAAATTTTTTTCACTCACACATTTCATCAAACACTTGGTATGCATCCATGTATACAAAACTTGTTATACCTGTCCTATGTATCATTCTTTGCTGCAAAAGTAACCTACATATTTACTTCTTTTTATTTTAACAAATATATCTTTTGGATCTCTCTACTCTTAAAGAGTATGTAGGTTACAGAGGTGAATGCCTCTGGTAAAATTTATGCGCACATTATAACAACTCAACAGAGGTGAAGAAGATCCTCCTCATGTTTAAAACAATACTACTTCAAATTAAAAATTAAAATCAAAGGATATTCGTGTTTACATTGACAATAAAATCATACATAATTTACTTACTTTAATCGAAATCAGAAGCACTGGTTCACCGATAACCTACGTTTCACCGGATCTCAATCGGTTCATTTTGAATCGTTTTTCCCGTATTCGTGTTTGTAGTCGTCGATTTTTTTTTCTTATGTGATTTGTAATGTTAATCACGGTTTATTTTTGATTTAATGGCTTGGGTTTGAATATTGGTAGAGAGAGAAAGTGGGGTGACGCGTGTGGGATTTAGGGAAAAATGGAATAATGATAGTTATGATGTAATTTACACATCTATTCCCTTCGTTTTTTTAAATATTTACATTATTAGTCCTTCCGTGTTTTTTTTTTCTTAATTTTTGTTCTTTTGATCCAATGGTCAGGATATGTTCATTGGTATGTAAGGATTTGTGAGTATGCAAAATAAAGTGATTCTGGTTATATAGTCAAATATAATGCTGGTCAACTTTTAAGAACATTCTAACATTATGTAAACTATAACAGAGTATAATTATACGACTAATAATTTTTTTAAGCTGAAATATATTCTTTGTTTGATTGAATTGAACGAGAATGATGAATTTGATATGATTGCAAGAATATAACCATATTACTACTGATTATTTTATGTTCATGTATGTAAATGAATTTGGACTCTATATACAATCATATTTTATTATTCTCACCATACCAATCTACATTTTGGTCATTAATGTATGTAGTCACACACAAATCAGTTTAAGAAAGATGAAAACAGTTGCTCAAAGGAAATAGAAGAGAAAAAAACGAAAAACGAGTTCTTCGTGTTTTACATGAGGTTGATAGATATCATTTGTTAAAATATGAAAATAAATTAAACGAGATATTTGATCAATGCGCTATTCATTTCATTTATTTATTTATTTATTTTTTGAAGGGTGAAATTTTATAAAAACTACCGAGGAGCCAGAAACCAAGACAATTTACATAATAGACGTATTTTGAAGCCACACAACCCAACTAAACTGCTTATAACTACATCTACTACTAATCCAAATAAACATCATCAAGACAAGGTTATCAAAGAAGACATTTTCCCTCGGCGGCACTACTCGAAAAACAAGCATTCCTATGAGCCCACACGTACCACCAAAGCGAAAAAAACGAAGCCTCCAATATAGCCTTTTGCATCCTCTTTAACCGCAGATTTAGGAACCAATCCATCCATTGCTGAAACGAAAGCAACATCGGGATCTGAATCTCCCACCAACAACTAAACAACTCATAAACTTGTGAGACAAACGGGCATTGAAAGAACAAGTGATTCGTACTTTCAGAAACTTCTCTACATATTGGGCAGAGAATTGATGGCACATCAAACCCGCGTACAACATTCGTGAGATATTATATTTTTAACTTAAAGAGAGTTCAAATCTCGATAAGAGTGAAAGTAAAATTGATGCGGTTGCATGTTACAGTATTATGTTTAGTTATAGTTGGGTTTTGTGAGTTTACTATCCAAAAAATATTTTATCCGAAAACAATCTAATTAGATGAGAGAAAATTCTAACTTTAGTCATGTTTAGCCATGTTAGTCCACTTTCTAGACAAAACAAAAAAAAAAAAAAAATTGTTTTCCAAATTTAATCTTGTGCAATCGTAAAACTTACGGGTGTGCACAAAAACTTAAAAAAACTGAATTAAAACCAAGAAAATCACACTGAAAAACCAAAGGTGGTGGTTTTGACTTTTGAAAATGTCAAATGCTTGGGGCGGTTTTGTTTTCATATGAAACACTAAACCACAAAAACTGCCCCGCCAAACCCTTGTCTATCCAGCAAATTATAAAATATTTTGACTAGGCAAAAGTTTTGGAAGTTACTGACTTTAATATAAGATTTGTATATGTGTAATTTTTTAGACTATTCGTATATTTTTTATTTGACGTCAAGTCTTGGTGGTTTTCATGTTTCTGGTTTACATCTAGTGGTTGCTTACTTCTCTAAAAGCTCAATGTATGACGAAGTCATATTTTGTACGCGGCTTTGAATGAGCCGATCACTAGACACACGTATTGTTCAGGGAGTAACTGATCATTTGCGGTATTTTCAACAAGGTAGTGATTGTTGGGTAAGAGTTGGTATTTCCACATTGATGAAGTGTAACTCTGTCAATTGGCATACGACACCGTTCTGATGCTTTATTTTGCAAATGGGTTTGAAAACATCACGTGATGCTCTCGAAAAATTTTGTAACGCTATTGTAGACTTATAAGAAGAGGATTTTTTGCGAAAACCTAATTATATTAATGTCAACAAACTCTATGCTTATTACGAGGAGAAACATAGGTTTCTTGGGATATTAGGAAGCATTGATTGTACGGGTTGACTATGGGCTAACTGCCCAAATGCACATTGTGCTCAATATTTTAGGAGTGATCACGGGCTACATTTATTCATTTAATTGGAAGTGGTTGCCTCACAAGACTTAAGAATTTGGCACACGTTCTTTGATGTTTTCAGGGTGAACAACGACGTCTACATTCTACGTCAGTCGCCTATTTTCAAAGTTTTCATTGACGGAAAATTACCAGAGGTTTCATTTGTGGCTAACGACGTGCCTTATAAATGGGGATATTATCTTACTAACGAGGATATATCCGGGATGGTTTGATCTAGTTAAGTCTATTTCACAGCCAGGTGCGAATGATACAAAGCGAATAAGGTATAAGGTTGAAGCACCAAGAAAAGATAAGAAACGAGTGTTTGGCTCGCTAAAGAAAAAGTTAGCTATAATAAAAAATCCTGCAAGGCCGATGACTCTTAAGAAAATAATGAATATGATGTACATATGCATCATATTACATAATATATGATTATAAAAGACAACGAGGAAACTCCTCTAAGCCTTAAAGCTGATTTAGTGAAACATATTTAGCGTTGAACAAACGCACAATAATTTATAATTTTGTTTTATTTCAATTTCTATTGTAATATTTTATTTTATTTGAATTATTAATGGAATGTTTTTTAATTATTAATGAAATTTTAATTTTAGTGTCTAAAATAAAAGAAAAAAAATGGTTGTGATTTTGTTTGTCTTCTTACATTATGTTAGTGATGATCTTGGTTGTGAAGAGAAACGCTGACACGACACTAAGTTGACGATGACGATGTTGGTTACTATTACCACTAGCCTCTTGTTTCAAATTTTAGTTTATCCTTCATGTTTACTGTAACTATAAAATATACTCACTAACTTTTTTTTACCAACTTTCCTTGTTAGAAATAGGGATAGTAATGGGGCAGGTTTGAGGCGAGGTGACCATTCTCATCCTCAAACCCGATTATCAAAGTTCTCCCAAACCCACCCCGGTCCTCATCGGGATCTAATCGAGGCTCCCCGTTGGGGCGTGATGGTCTCACAAACCCGCCCCGTATTAATCGGGGATCTTATCAGGGTGTCCTCTTTGGGTGCAATTCTCGACCAAAGCCGCACCATTTCACATTTATTATTATTTTTAGACCGTTAGCAATAACTTGAAATATTTAAAACCTATTAATAATCAATTATAAACAAGCATTATTAAGTTTTCAACGATAGTATTATACATGAATAATGATAAATTACACTGTCAAAAATTAAACCTTAAAACTATGACACTAAACTAGTTTTTATAATCACAATTTTGCATCTTACAAAGATAAAAAACTAACAATATTAGAGTAATATTTTTTTATTATGTAAGTACTAACAAAATATTATATAGGTATAGATATATTTGTATATGTGTATATATTATTCGGGCGGGGAGGGGCGAGGATTCCCTGCTCCCCGACCCAAACCCAATTATAATCCCCGTTTAAGCCCCAAACCCGTCCTGTAACCTGATTAACATGCATCGTCCCACTCCAATTAGTTCAGATTTCGGATTTTCTCATCTAGTTCGAGTTTTTTTGCTGTCCCTGCTCTTTAGAAAGATCATCGAATGATGCACACTTTCAAAAAACGAGGTCTTAAATCAAATCATGAGGTTGATTAATGCACTCATGAAAATATAGGTAGCGTCTGATATTTTTATGATAAAATAGTCAACAAAGTTGTGTTTCATAAAAAATTTCCAACTTGGCCGCCTTGTAAGCTCTATAAATACACTTCCTCTAGACTCGAACCTTTCAAGTTTTGCATCTTTCTCTCATTCACTTTCATTACAAAAGTCTTTGAGACAAGATCATCGATGGCTGGCCTTCAATACAACTTCTTCCCGACTGATTTCTTGTATCCGCAACCCACATCGAAAAGTAGAGATGTCGCACTTCCTCAGGCTGTTTCGCTAAATGTACAAAAACCCGAGGGCTTACTCGAAGATTTGACCAAGATGCACTCTAATAATATTGCCAAGAAGCAAATCAAGACACTCAAGCTTTCTGTAATCAATAAACAAATATGAGCATGTCTCGACTTCAAGATATGCATATATAGATTAAGAATTACATATACTCGTCAATAGAACTTTTTTTAATGTTCTACTTTGTATTTTATGTTATGAGACGGGTAGCCGCGTGTTGCGACGGTGAGTGTCCGCGTAATTAAATATTTCAGATAGCAAATGCGTTTATGTTATATGCTTTTCGTGAGAATAAACTTATTGATGAAGTTGTTAAAATATTTCATAGTGATGAATTATTGGTAATTGTATCATGTGTATTATGACTTTGTAATATGGTCTTTAATACTTCTTATGTTATATAGATTCTAGAGGTGAGATTAATATAGAACTCATATTTGCAATAGAACAAATAAACCAATCATAGTCATCTATTTTTTATCTAAATTAATAAAAAATCATTTTTCACATTTTTTATAAAAAAACAACATATCTTGCAAACGGTAAATCTTCAAGCTACAAAAAATACACCATCGCGACGAGAATTAAATTATCTTTCT
This sequence comes from Artemisia tridentata subsp. tridentata, assembly GCA_021014915.2. Taxonomy (NCBI): domain Eukaryota; kingdom Viridiplantae; phylum Streptophyta; class Magnoliopsida; order Asterales; family Asteraceae; genus Artemisia; species Artemisia tridentata. Next base: position 290,244,521 of record CP139508.1, read on the forward strand.
ATAGATATGCAATTGTATATACTTTCGACGAAATTTTTTTTTTCGACGAACTTTTTTTTTTTTTTTAAATTTCCGCCCAGAAAAATCATATGTGATTCGTAAAAATCACATATGATTTGATTTTTACAAATCACATATGATTCTTACGAATCACATGTGATTTTTGCAAATCACATGTGATTCGTAAAAATCACGTATGATTTGATTTTAACGAATCACATGTGATTTTTACAAATCACATGTGATTTTTCTGGGCGAAAATTTTAAAAAAAAATTCATCGAAAAAAAAGTTCATCGAAAGTATATAACAATGCATATCTATAGAAAGATAATTTAATTCTCGTCGCGATGGTATAATTTTTTTCGCGTAACGATTAACGGTTTGCGAGATATTTAGTTTTTAAAAAAGGGTGAAAGTTTATTTTGTTTATTTTGATATAAAAAAAAAAATGAATGACTAGGATTGATTGATTGGTTCTATGGCAAATATGAGTTCTATATTGATCTTTTGTCTATAAATTCTATTGTTGGCTGAAATTATGCAGTTTAAAATATAAATAAATATAATAGGTTAGCCGGAAAAGATTAATGAAAATCAAAGGTATAAATTATGTTGAAGGCTGAAACTGAGAAACTATAGATAAAATGAAACTGAGAAACTATAGATAAAATGGTATGTTAGCTGAAAAATATAAATGAAAATCAATGATAATTTGGCTGGAAATATTGAATGGTAATTAAGGTAGAATAGTCATTTTGCTACGTTAAATTTTCAACGTTCAACAAAGTGGTTCACTCTTTATATGTAGCATAGATATTGTTTTTTACGGTTTTTGTGTCGACGTGAACTACAAAGTTTACAGCTTATACTTACTAATCTCTTATATAATAAGAGAATTTCAAAAAATAAAAACAAAATTTTGGAAAATTCAATTAGACCAGTGAGAGTGCATTATTCTGTCTACGAGGCAAAATTGAGCATTTATATTTGCTAATAAAAGTCAAAATTTGGCTTCAATTTAGTCAAACTCATCTACATATCTTCCGACAAAATAAATATGTATAATAACACATGTGTTAATTAAAAAATAAGACTTAAAAGTTGTGGGAGCAATTAATAAAAATTGGTTGTTAAATTTAAAATAAATTATATGAACTTAAGTATACTTATCAGTTTTCATGTTATTTTAAATATTTGATATAAATTGTTTAATAATTTTAGTTATTACCTTGTATATATTTTATAAAGTGTGAAATATTTTTAAAAAGATACAATTTATTTAAAAGAATTTTTAATTAAATTTCGCAATAAATTCAGATGATAAAATAAAGAAAAATATGAGTATATTGAATATTGTAACTCCCAGATTAAGAATACATTTAGTCAAGTGACAAAGTTTATTAATTGGTCGAAAGAGAGGTCGAGAGATAAGTAAAGTAGTCAAACTTAGATGATAGTACACTCCACTTTCTCTCACACACTCACCATGTCTACAATTTATGACACATAAAACTTATGTCACATCACCAAATGATTGGATATTTATATTCATCCAATCATTAGTGTGACTTATTACATATAGACTTCTATAATTGATAAAACTAAGGGCACTAGGAGTGGGGTGTTTGAAATTTATCATACCTCTCAAATTCAGCCAATAAACTTCAGCCAATTTATTTCATAAATTCTCATCCCTCCCAACCTAATTTACTGGCGCCCGATAAATTCTCATCCCTCCCAAAATTTTTTTTTCTTTTTTATAATTAAAATAAAATCAATTTAATTAAAAACATAACATTTTATTAAAAACATAACATTTCACTACAAACTAAAAAGAAAACTACATTGCAACATTATTTGTTGATGTTTTTGAAATGGAAGTAGGTATGCATATATAAGTGAAAAAGGGGTTAATTTAATTTAATATATATATATATATATATATATATATTTTTTTTTTTTTTTTTTTTTTTTTTATTTTTTTTTTTAATGCCAAACGGCTAATTTTTTTGTTTGAATTCGGGTAGCAACGGTCATATTGCAAATTCATCATCACCGGTGTATATTACCGTCCTTCATAAATTTTGGCCATGAATTTGGGGTCGGCGGCGGTGTTACCGCCGGTATGGGGCATAAATTCACCCATACCGGCGTCCACTCCTAGTACCCTAACAACCTACTTTGTGTACTAATATTAAATTCACTTTATAATTTCTAACAATATCCTCGAATGTAATAGAAGTCCCGGTTGTTGAAGTCTAGGTGTTTTCCAGCTTATCTTTTCTCTGAATAAATCCTTGTAGCTTGATCAGACATAATCTTTAATAAGAACTGGAGCGTTGTCTTTTTCTTCATTCTGGTTTTATTCATTCTGAATGTTGAGAGTTCTTTGAAAAGCACATGAATCGGCTAATGAAGTCTCCTTCTACATAACCTATTTGATTCTTCTTCGTCATTGAAACTTGAAACCTCTCAAAACATTCTTCAAGACCATATTGTTCTATATCTCAATCTGCAACTTTTGTGATCTTTTCTCATTTCTTGTTCTTCTTTAGCTCGTAGATTTGAGATAGTGTTGCAGATGAACAGGAACGTTATGAAGTCTGGGTGGAGTTAAGAAGTAAAATGTTGTTCTTTTGATGATGATACTTTAATTCTTCTCTTGCTCCCCTCTTGAATCATATTTGATCTCTTGATGAAGATTTGACTTACCTGTTTATTGAGTCTTCAAAAGAAGTCCTTGTTGCTTGCATAATTCTTTCATTCTTGTTATCATGATCACTATCTTTCACATAGTCAAGAGATAAGTCTTCTAGGTAGATATTCTTGGTCTTTGTAGATTCAGATGGAGTTGTAGTGGAAATACCATGAAGATCACCTAATTCTTCTTTTTCTTTACCTTTTCTTTTATCTTCAAACAACTTCTTCTTCGTTTTTCTTGATTCCTTAAATGCTTGATGTTATTATTCTGAAATCTTGTATCTTCATTTGACATTAAACAGTGCATGGATGAAGATTTGATTGAAGATAAACTTTGATGATGCTTTCCCAGTCCGTCTTTGATGCATTTTTCTGATGAGGTTGATTTCATATAAAGAATTTGTGAATATCTTGATATCATCTTCACACTTGTTGCTTCTTCAGGAGCTTTTTTCTTGTGATCAACAATCTTTTCATTTCGATGTTTGTTTAGATGATTGAATATTTACATGTGTCTTATGACCTCAAGCTTTTCAACCGTCATTTGTCATAGTCTCATTGTCTCCTGATAAGGATTTATTTGGTACCTTTTTAAGGGGTAATTTAAGCCCAAAATCATATAAATATGATCAAATATTGCCTAAAATCGTTTCTTTTTGTATGTTAGGTACTTGGGACGAGAATTCTGGAATTTGGCACTTTTAGAGCGTATTTGGACGAAAAAGTGAAGAAAACGACAAAGTCGCAGAAATTCTGTGAGACATGGGAGTCTGACGGCGTCACAAGCTACAACGTGACGCCGTCCCTTGTAATTCAAGATGGATTTCTAGTGGAAAACTAACAAGTGACTCCTCAGAAGAATTTGAAGACTTTATAACCTGACGCCGTCAGGTGTAAACTGGAGATGGGAGTCACGCTTTAAGTTAACAAGAGATGGCCCAGAAAGAATATCGAGTGACGGATTCGAATCCCATCTTGACGCCGTTAGAACGGCGACTTGCACAAGACGAAACCCTAATCCACGGCGAGCTGACGGCGTCAGAAGCTATAAGCTGACGACGTCAGAGTTGTAAAACTATTTATATTTTCGAATGTTTTCATTGTAATGTGTAACACTTTAGAGGACAAAACCTTAGACGATTTTGACAGCTTTTGTAGAATAATAGATATCATAACACACTCTAATCTTTGTGGTTTGGCCGAATCTTAGAGAGAGTATTTAGAGAGAGAAAGAAATGGGAGTTTTCTAGAGAGAGAAATAGAAGTATATTAGATTAGAATGTGAAAAGCTCCAACCCTTCCCATGGGAGGGAATGGCTACTTATACAACTTACTTAACGCCCCACGTGGGCTATGAAGCGAGCTACAGTGGGTAAAGACCCGACCCGAATCCATGGTGAAATGATATCTAAACCATAACTATAAAGCCTACGAGCTATCTAATGCCAAAAGATACTCGGGGTGACCGAGTCTTTCATATGAATATTTATATTCCTAACAATCTCCCCCTAAGGGAGGTCACCCCGGAAAATACACTTTGAATTCTAGCATTCTATTACATGAATGTAAATTCCTAGCTCGTAGTCTTTTGATTCTTCAAGTTCAGCACACTTTGTACTTCAAGCAATGATCGTGTGATTAATGTTCCTTTGGCATATGTGATCTTTGAGCATTCTTTGAGATCATCAACCACCGTAAATCTCCAAGTTCATCCTTTGTAGTATAGCCTTCATGTGATGTAGTGACCATTGGACCGACATGCTCACACATTTCTGGATCAGGAGACTTTGCATTAGAGTTGCGGAACCATTGTTGTAAGTCTCTCAACTTTCATGATCCTTTGATAATGAATTGGTCGTGTGAGCATAGGGTGTGGATTGACATGTCTCTGCTAGAATTAGGTACCACCATTACCATCTTTATATAAATATGAAATAAAACAGTTAGCAATAAAGTTGGAGAACGAATATGGCTTTGTCATTCGCTCGGTGTGGTTGGATTAACCTTCGGTTCCATAAGGACCGACCTGTGATCAGGTAGAATCCCCTTTAAAGAAAATTCTCCTTGACAGGACTTTCCAGCTTGTTGTAAAGAATCATCCAGCGAATTAACATCAGAATCATCATACTAAGCATGTTCACATACTGGAACGTCTCAAAGAAGACAACACGGTAGAGTGAATCAGTGAATTAAATACCCACTGATTGATGAGAAATTGATTAGAAAAATCACTCGCATGTCACTGGATAAACATTTTATGCAACACGATGAGGGTTTTATAAATTGAATCACATTTCTGTCATAAACACTTTTGTTTGAAAATTTACACAATCAATGTGCTCGAAACTCAGTTGGTGAGCACATTGAAAGGTTTTCCAAAAGCACCGGTCAATCCATTTCCTAGAACAAGTTTGATTCAAATGTGAATCGCCCCATCGTTTCTTTCCAGTTGTCACTAGTTTGATCCATGAAGGATCTCACATGTCACCCACCAAGAGCTTGTTTGATGTTAGCTCTAGAAGGATTTCCATCTTCATTGTGAAAACTTTACGTATCACTAGGATGTTCTGGCAATACCACAAGAATAATGCGTAGGACTCTTAATATATGTTTTCTTACTTTTCACGGTGTATGAAACAACAAGCATATTGGAAATGTGTCCTAATGAGATTTATGAATGATCTCTTGGCTCTAGACTCAATAGTGCGTTTTGATTTAGTGATCGGAGGCTGGAGAGGACTGCCACCTTTTCAATATCGTCTAACTCGGAGTGAGAGAGACGATAGAAATGTATTGATCTCCGTGACAAATGAAACAAGAGTCCTTTGAGGGACCTTGAGTGGCTAGGGAGGGTTGTGCAGCGTATCACTGGGTCCATGATACTTGTCTTCAATGTCAGCAATCAACTAAGTGATTCTGACAGCATATGTATTGACCCGGTTTCTGCCTAAAGTGTAAGGAGGGCTTCTTTCTTTTCACCCTTTATCTTTACATTTATTTTTCATTCTTCAACCCCTTCAGCGCTTACCGAGACTTCATCACTAGTACCTTGTTTGGTTTGTTCCAGTACCAGTTCCATCTCAGTCGGCACTCTTCCCTTATTCTCACTTTTCTCCTTTTTTTTCATCGTTCCTAAGGACTTCTATTCTAACTAGAGGATTGTCCATGGGAAGATCCCTCCGGTTCTGGCTGGATCATGGGAACTAATACCTAACCTTACCATCCTTATAACTCCAGTACATTAAATAAAATGGTTGGTCTTTGGTATTCTTCCACAATTGCCATCATAAATCATTCGCTCCCCCTCAATATGTGCATCGATATACGAAAGAGTTTAGCACATATGAGAGAGCCTACACTTGAGTCCAAAAGATCACATTTTATCAGTTTTCATATTTAAATCACATTCTCTCCCCCGATCAAAAATTTCAAACCTTTTGAGATTTGGGATCTCAATTTATTTAAATAAGTTAGAAAATTTGGGAGACAATGTGGTGTGATTCAATGTATTCTGATAATGGAACATTATTATGCTCCCCCTCAATCAATGAGGGAGAATGTTAGTGTCAGGTATGATAAGTTTGAAAGATATTTGAATGAAACTCATACACTGACACATAACAACAAATTTTATTCACTACTTATGATGTACAAGATAACTGTTACGACACAAATGATGTTGACCTTTACGCACAGATGATGTGATCATTCGCTTATGTGAGAGAGTCAGTAGTCAGCATCAATTATCCATCCACCAACAAAACTTCCCAAGTATTGTAGATCCCCACTCGGCGAGACCAGAATTAGTAATGCTTTGTTGAAGTGAAGGTGGTGGTGGTGGTGAAAGTGTTGTTGTTGTTGTTGTTGCTGATGTTGTTGTTGTGGTAAATTCAGAGCCAGTCAATGGAGTTTGAATATCTGATCAAGTGGTTAGAGCGGGAGCAGGCACATTCACATCAGCCATGGAATCTGCATAGGAATATCCACAAAGATGGGCATACATACAGATTAACTCTACATTAACCGCTACCACGCAGCGATTTGCCTACTCATAAAATCATATTCATGTCGTAATCAAACCACAATCAGGAAATTTTTCAAACCGCTGTCTAGCATGAAGATCAAGCAGCAATCATGAACATGGCAATTCACTCATATTTCAACATTCAACTCAGGATCTTATAATCAAGATTCTAACACGATAGCTACATACCTAATCATATCCTGAGTGCACAAGCAATACGTCAACAACAATTAAACAGCTATCGACTAACAAAAGTCAATCAACATTCGAAACTCATTCAATCAGATCATACAAATGCCTGTGGATTATTCAAGAACATCAAATACAGTGGGTTTTCTAACTTCTTTTAGATTTTGAGTTTTAAAGTATTTAGGGGATTAACTGAGGATTCCAAAGTGACACAAATGAGCCTTCTAGTTACATAAAGCTAGGAAACTATAAGCAAATTGCACATAATGCCCTAATCTTTATAACAATTAACACATTTGGCCATTTGAGATAAAGCTTAGTAAATTCCTCTTCAACAAATACCCCTTTAACTACAAAACCTATTCTAACAATTATGAGATAACCAAGAAACCCGTTTGATGATATAAAATTTGAAGTCGAAAACGTAACATCAAAATCAATTAAGACTCGGAAATGCACTTTTCTCCCTTCAGAAAATTGCAGATGAGAATTGTTACACCAAATTCAACGAAGTCCCGAGTGTAAGCAATTTATCCCGTATGTAGTCGATATGATAACACCAAGACAGTACCGTAAGAATCAAGTAAGTCCCGGATGAACACATTTCCTTCTGTAGGATACCGACTAACAAGAGGAATTGATGAAGCGAAAAGTGTACCGCTTTTAAGGGGTCATTTAAGCCCTAAATCGTATTTATTTGATCAAATATTGCCCTAAATCGTTCCTTTTGTCATTTTAGGTACTTTTGAGAAGAAATCTGGAAAAGGAAGCATTTTGGACGTTTTTGGAGCATAAAAGTGAAGAAAACGACAAAGTCTCAAAATCTTGCTGGAAGTTACCTTTGACGGCGTCAGGATTAACCCTGGACGGCGTCATGGCTTGGCAAAAGTGGTGGATGTGAAATTTACTCATGATAAGCCAGTGAAAATTGCATGGGAATTCTGACGGCGTCACCCTTTAATTTGATCAAGGTCGTCACGTTATAATTCAAAGAGGGACGGCGTCATGTTCATAGTCTGAGGGCGTCAAGCCTTGATAGGCCAGAACGGATTTTGGAGAGCTAAAGAGGGACGGCGTCAAGAAGGTCATCCGGGAACCCTAAAAGCGGCGAGGTGACGGCGTCACACTCCATAACGTGACGCCGTCAGATCCAAAAATCTATATATAGTTTTGCAATTCTTTGTCATTAGTGTGGAACTTATTGTGGAACTTATTGGGGAACTTTGTGTGTGAAAACCCTAGGACGAATTTGGCAGCTCTTTCAAGGCTTTTTGCCTTGAGATCTTCCATGTTACATTGAAGATAAGTTATCAATTAATCATTCAATATGTCTATGTGTTGTTTGATTCTATCTTATTCTTGTCTTTTGTTTAACATGTTAGGCTAGATTTATCTTGTGTTTGCTTAGATCTAATGAAACCTAGCTATTGATTATTGGTTATTAGTGTGTTGTTAGTTGTATTGGATGATTGTTCATCTATGTTAGGCTTAAGAAAACTGGCTAACTTCCTATTCGGTAACTTGCTTGAACGTCTTAAGAAACATGAACCAATGCGTACTAAAGGTTTTTTATGGTTGTATTTAATGCACAAGCGAATTCTAGTGATCCCATGTTAGGAGCTTCCTAGCCGGCTCGACATAGGAGTGAAGTAGGAGCTTGTAGAGTTGGGGAAGTACGTACGCCACCCCACGAATGGTATTAAGGAATACACCCGTCATCCACGCGACTAATACACACTAATCAACCGGTAAAAGATAGTTAGGGAGTAAGGAAATCTAAGTAAACACATTTCCCTCCACATAAGTTTTCACCAACATTTTCATTTTCTGTTATTTTATTTTAATTTGCATTCGTAGTAATTTGGGTTAGTTGACTAGCAACTAATTCCGCCCACTCTTTCAAACCCGAGATTTTACTTGCTTTCATAAAAATATAAAAACATAAAAAGAATCTTCTCTCACCCTTAGACCTATTAAAGTAGTTTTTCATACCTAACGAACACTATTCCCTGTGGAGAACGATCAATCCCCCGTACTTACCACTACACTATACTACATCGGTCAGGTACACTGCCTGGTGGGGTTGTAAGCCTCTTGAGATCCCTCGAGAGGTAAAACCTGTTGTAAGGTTGCAAAACTACGCATCAAGTTTTTGGCGCCGTTGCCGGGGAGTAGTTATTGCTTAGGTTGAAATTTATTTTTATTAGGTCTACTCATTAGATTCCTATCTAGTGAGATTTTTATTTTCTTTTTATTAGGTTTTCTTTAGTCTATCTTTTCTTTGTGCCTTTGTTTGTAATTTGCTTCAAATGGACTCTTCACTTAGACTTCTAAGATTGCAATATATGGTTGAGTGGCTAGAACACCAAGAAGTTCAAAATACCTCATTTAGAGACACCTATGAATCATATGAGCCTTCACTTAGGATAGATTCTTATGAACAACCTCCATGTTTAGGATCTCGTTTTAGTGAGGCTAATAGGAAAAGCGACCTAGTTTGCCAAGGAATTGTGGATAGAGCCGTATCAATAAACCATAAGTTGGATGAAGCACTAGGTTTGTTATTATCACTACCTAAGAAAATAATTGACGAGGATATAGGTGATCTTGACACGTGGAATGATGAGGTAAACACCATAAGCCCACAAAATACTCAACCATCACTTGAGGCATACACACCACCCGTGACTTACCCGGAAGAATTAGAAGAGACTATAGGAACCCCAATAGAGGTAGAGCCCTTGGATCAAACACAACTAGAAGAAATAGGTTTGAATACTTGTAGTCATAACCTTTCTTTTAGTTCTATGGAAGTTCCTAGTTTTGATGAACCGGAGCCTAAACCAAAACCGTTACCTAATCTTCCATCCTTAGATGTGAACTTAGGAATTGAATTAGGTCCCGATCCACCCATCAAACCATGTAGTCCGGGTAATGTTAAGATAAAGGTAGTAGACTCTAGGCCATGTGGAGTGGAAGCTAATATAGGAGTGAACCATGACCTTACATACTTACATCACCCATTCATGATTGATCACAAGAAACATTATGGGTTTAAACCGGGTTTATTAGGTCAAGATAGATTCCCAACTAGGAATCTCTCGAAGTTGATAGAAGATGATCCCTTTTTAGGAGAAAACTTTAATTCACCCATTGACCAAAGTGAACTAGGTAAGGTTATGATGAAAGGAGCACACCCCTTTGAGCATATAATTCATCCACCACTCTTTCCTCACGTGGCATACTCCTATCGAGCTGGTGTGTATCGCTACTATCACCCGCACTTAATCCTAAGTGTAGGGAAAACCTCTCCTTTATCCATTAAATAAGGGTAGAGTCAGGCTCATGACTCGAACAAAAACAAGCGCTTCTTGGGAGGCAACCCAAGCGTTATTTGTTTTATTTGCTTTGTGTGTTTATTTATTTGTTTGTTTGATTTTATTTGCTTCCGTATGTATGTTTAATTTTTATTATTATTGATTCATGTTCAAAACTAAATTGTGAAAATGCTTTATTTTGTTTTTAACTTCGTCTTAACTACATATAAAGGTATTTTGCAAAAGATAAGTGTAAGGAAAAGTCAAATCGGTTTATTAGAACAAATGAACATGAATCATAATAATATTAAATTAACATACATATTAGTATTTGTTTGAGTCAAATGCTTGTATCGAGTCATAATGATATTTTGCAAGATTTCCAGGAAATGAGGTATAGGTTTTTCCAGAAATTTTTCGGAAACTTAACATGAGAATTCTGTCAGATCATTTCTGACGGCGTCAGGCATTACAACCTGACGGCGTCAGGTTTTAATTTTCTAAAATTTTTGAAAGTTTTGTTTTCATAAAAAGTTTTTATTAAATCTCTAATTTATAAACTCCAGGAACCTGCAAAACATTCATTTCGCAAGCATTATATCTTTTATTGTTTTATTTCTAAGTCTGGAATTACACCTAGTTGTGAGTTGTCTTTGTTCGGTTTGATGCTTTGATTTTTCTTGTTTGTTTTCTCAGGATTAACAGGTTATTTTGGACAAGGAGATGTATGTGGAATCTAGCTTTTGGCGCTGCTTTAGTCTTGAAGCATCAACATTACCTTGGAAGAAGATCTAACCATGTTACTTCATATCCACCGAGCGAATCAGGGGAGTATTTGATTTCATTCTTTTACCTTATTTACTTTTACATCTTGTTATTTGAACATTGGGGACAATGTTCATCTTAAGTGTAAGAGGGGTAAAAGTACGATTAGAGAATGCTATTACGCTTGATTTTTTTTTGTTTAATAGTGGATGTGTAATAAAACTGAGATAAATACCTGTTAGGGTAATTTTAGTGCCAAATTTAAATTTTTTTACAACATATAGGAATGAAACTTTGATCTTAATGAGCGTCTCACGGATAGGAGTTATATGACTAGCACAAAAACCATACCACTAAAAAATTTTCCACCCCAAATATGTGAGGTTCGCCCCTAGAATTGGTAGGAAAAGCATTTATGCTATGATGTGTGTACCGGTAGCACTTAGATTCTAGAACTTGCGTTAGGACCATTCCGAGGCCACAAGTGAGACTACATTCGTGTAGTTAGATTTACTACATGATAAGAGGCATTAGGATTAACCCATTGTTTTACACCTGTGTTTTTGTTATAATTACATTGGCTACATTGGTCAAGTAATTCTCCCACACCCTTTGCGTTGTACTCATTTTTAGTACACGATACCCCTAGTACACCCCTCAGAGCCTATCTTTTCGTTTCGACCTTTAAGCATTTTACTTAAAGGAAGAATTTGTTACACCCCACTAAAATGTACACCCAAATCGCCTTAGCCTACCTTGTATGCACTCATTTTTAGTGCATTATTGTGACAACATTTGTTTAAACCCAAGTTAATTATCTAGTTGATTACATGGTTGCTAAGTCGAGTCATATCCTTGTACATATTGTTTTGGGACGATTGGGACTCATGGGTAAAGTACTAGTGTAATGGAGTAATGGGGAAGAACATCATTTATTACCCCCATATGTGCTAAATATTTTAAAAGTACTCCAAGTGTTTTAATTATCTTAATTCGAGTCATTAGAATAGTAATTTGTAAAGTTATGTAAAAGTTCAAGTGTAAGGGGGATGCAACGCCCCTATGATGTATTATTTTGGATGGTAGGGCAAAAGTGTATGCAAAAAAAAAAAAAAAAAAAAAAAAAAAAAAAAAAAAAAATCGAAAAAATCAAGAAAAATACAAAAAAATGAGAAAAAGAAAAGTAGAAAAAAACATACGGACTACCATCCCGTTTTATTTTATGTTTATTTTATGTTTTTGTTATTTTCTTTCATTAGCTTAAGATTGAGTCGAGTCTTGGCTTAGCAACATTGTATAGTACATGTAATTGATCAAGATCTTTAACTCGCCACCAGTAAAATATCCTTTATCCAACAAAACCGTGTTTTCCTTTTCCCTACACCTAACATTATAACCCATTTAAAAGCCCTCTTTGATAGTTTATCTTAGGTGCTTACGCCTAGTGGAGGAGGTTTTTGATCCTTTCCCAAGCCTATGGTAATCTATTTGCTATGACAGGTAGTGAGAGATATTATCCGTTTCCATTTATGAGATTTATTTTGATGACACTTGAGAGATGTGAGTATCTAAACACTACTTGTGAGGTGCTAGTTTATAATCTCCGTGCTTATTATGATTAAAGTGGAACGAATATTTGTTGTAATTACTTTTATGTTAGCATTAAATGACCCCTAACTTGTATTTTGATTAGAATAAAAGCGCATTTGCTTGAGGACAAGCAAATATCAAGTGTAAGGGTATTTGATGAAGCGAAAAGTGTACCGCTTTTAATGGGTCATTTAAGCCCTAAATCGTATTTATTTGATCAAATATTGCCCTAAATCGTTCCTTTTGTCATTTTAGGTACTTTTGAGAAGAAATCTGGAAAAGGAAGCATTTTGGACGTTTTTGGAGCATAAAAGTGAAGAAAACGACAAAGTCTCAAAATCTTGCTGGAAGTTACCTTTGACGGCGTCAGGATTAACCCTGGACGGCGTCATGGCTTGGCAAAAGTGGTGGATGTGAAATTTACTCATGATAAGCCAGTGAAAATTGCATGGGAATTCTGACGGCGTCACCCTTTAATTTGAATAAGGTCGTCACGTTATAATTCAAAGAGGGACGGCGTCACGTTCATAGTCTGAGGGCGTCAAGCCTTGATAGGCCAGAACGGATTTTGGAGAGCTAAAGAGGGACGGCGTCAAGAAGGTCATCCGGGAACCCTAAAAGCGGCGAGGTGACGGCGTCACACTCCATAACGTGACGCCGTCAGATCCAAAAATCTATATATAGTTTTGCAATTCTTTGTCATTAGTGTGGAACTTATTGTGGAACTTATTGGGGAACTTTGTGTGTGAAAACCCTAGGACGAATTTGGCAGCTCTTTCAAGGCTTTTTGCCTTGAGATCTTCCATGTTACATTGAAGATAAGTTATCAATTAATCATTCAATATGTCTATGTGTTGTTTGATTCTATCTTATTCTTGTCTTTTGTTTAACATGTTAGGCTAGATTTATCTTGTGTTTGCTTAGATCTAATGAAACCTAGCTATTGATTATTGGTTATTAGTGTGTTGTTAGTTGTATTGGATGATTGTTCATCTATGTTAGGTTTAAGAAAACTGGCTAACTTCCTATTCGGTAACTTGCTTGAACGTCTTAAGAAACATGAACCAATGCGTACTAAAGGTTTTTATGGTTGTATTTAATGCACAAGCGAATTCTAGTGATCCCATGTTAGGAGCTTCCTAGCCGGCTCGACATAGGAGTGAAGTAGGAGCTTGTAGAGTTGGGGAAGTACGTACGCCACCCCACGAATGGTATTAAGGAATACACCCGTCATCCACGCGACTAATACACACTAATCAACCGGTAAAAGATAGTTAGGGAGTAAGGAAATCTAAGTAAACACATTTCCCTCCACATAAGTTTTCACCAACATTTTCATTTTCTGTTATTTTATTTTAATTTGCATTCGTAGTAATTTGGGTTAGTTGACTAGCAACTAATTCCGCCCACTCTTTCAAACCCGATATTTTACTTGCTTTCATAAAAATATAAAAACATAAAAAGAATCTTCTCTCACCCTTAGACCTATTAAAGTAGTTTTTCATACCTAACGAACACTATTCCCTGTGGAGAACGATCAATCCCCCGTACTTACCACTACAGTATACTACATCGGTCAGGTACACTGCCTGGTGGGGTTGTAAGCCTCTTGAGATCCCTCGAGAGGTAAAACCTGTTGTAAGTTTGCAAAACCACGCATTAGGAATCATCATACAATTGTGTACCTCTTTAATCATCAGAAACTGTTTCTTGCATCTCTTCCCCCACGTAGTTGGAATAATACACCAAAAACCACGAGATAAAACACTGATTTTCTCTGCGGTTATGACATTTGTCTTCCCGGAATAACTTCAATTAAGAAGAAATATAAAGTTCATCACGTGTACTCGTTGTGCGTTCAGATGTATGTCTCCTTCCCCCTTGCTGGTTTTGATACCTCAGAATCAGCAACACATTTTACGCACATATACTTGAATTCTTGTGAGAAGAACAAAATTGGCTCAAATGTATCAAGTGAGAATCAACCACTACCGAAACTCTCTCTAACTATCTTTACCAACCCTTAAGTAGGCTATTTGAAGTGTTAACTGATGGAGCAAACCCGATATACCAAACTAACTTGAAACTGAAGTAGAATTCCCCATTCTCGTGACTTAAGCTTGCACTAATGTTGGAAGAACGGTGTAGAGAATTTATGCTCCAAGCAAATCTCTAAGTACTCAATACCCAACCAAAGTATGAGACATTAACACCTCTTGCGATTATCCATAACGTCATCGGCGTGTGACACTGAGTATTACAACATGAATCCTTTAAGTGATAGTTAACCAAGTCTTCAAACATTTACCCCGACTGCTGGTAACTAGATAAACTAAGTCTTCAACTTAAATCTTAAGTACTAGCAAGTTATCATTGAAAGTCATGCATCCAACCGACCCCGACTTCAAGATATAATAAGATCACGCCTTTGTGAAAGTCAACTTCAATCTCAAATAAGTGATACCTGATCAACTCCGTAGTTACAATTAGAGTCACATGCCCAACAAGTGAGTGGACATACAACCAAATGTACGTCGATCCATTGTTCACACTTCTCCCCCACAAAAATTGCATATGAGGTTGCCATTTTTGATTGAACAAGTGCATATGAGGTTGATCCACTGTTCACACTTCTCCCCCTCAAAAATTGCATTTGAGGTTGCCATTTTTGATCGAGTGAATAAAAATACAATCTAATGAAAGTAGATCCACTTGATGACTGAACGAGCATGGAACAAGTATGAAGCTTGTTGATGAGAATAGTCAGAGATAAGAAGATTTCTCTTCTTTCGAAGATAAAGCGCACTCAAGCGTACGCCTTTCTTTTCTTTGAGGAATGGGGCCTGAAGTGTTTTCAGCAGATGCCATTACGTTGACATTGAGGCCTGAGGCTTGAACTGCAGTGTTCAAATGTCATATATCGCTGAAGAACGAGGCTTGAACTGATGTGTTCAAATGTCATATTTTATGTTCATCAATTTTGAGTTTCTTGAACCCCTAATTTATGCGATATCAGTCTTTTCGGAAACCAAACTCTGAGTCTTTCCTTAATAGTAGTTAATGATGTACCTGCACTTAAGTGAAGACTACCTGCACTAACATTAAGAGTTTGTTCACATTTATATGGGTTAGTGATATCAGCATCTAAACCGTTTGGGGTTTCACTGTCAACCTTGGTTGTGCAATCAGTGAACATCTTCCTAGTAGGTATCCATCTAAGACCAGCAATCTTAAAAATTCTACCCGTCGGTATCCACCTAAGACAAGATCTAGGAGTGTTTGGTTTCTCATGCACAGTGGAAGACATGTTGAGAGAAAACCTTTGTCCTATAGCAATCTGCCTACCAGGTTTCTGAGTATAACTCTTTGGTCCTACGGGCTTGTTGTTGTTTCTAGTCTTAGGGGATTGAACCTTAGCACGAGCATTCACTTTCTTCAGGAATTTTGTTACACAATCATCATGATTTGCATTAAAAACACATTTCTGACAAGTCGAGCAAACAAAGTGTTTGGATTCAGAAAAAGATCTAGGATTCTTAGAGTGATCTGCTACGGGAATTGCTTTAATCGACACGCAACTACTCTTAGAAACAGGCAAATTCCTAGTCTTTTCATGTGTGTTTTTCTTAGCATCCGCTAGGTTTTGATTCTGAACAATGTCTTTATGTCTAACATGTTCTTTTGGTGTCACAAATGACACACGCTTTGAACTAATCCTAGAAGAACTAGAAGCACTCATATGATGAGGTTTTGCAAAAGCATATTCTTTTTCATTAGGTCTAGACTGTGAAGTGACTGGTTTTGACAAAACTTGTTTCGCATCAACTTGGGAGGCAAACCGTGGTTTTGAAAATTTTGGTCGTTCAGATCTAAACGCAGTCGGTTGTCTAACAACTGATTGGTTTCTAAATGGTTGTGAAACTGGTTTCCCCAAGATTGATGGTTTTGCAAACTTAGTATTCACACTATTTCTTGTTAATTTTCTTAACTCATTTTTAATGCTGCAATTGTAAAACGCTTTTCCTGAAGTTGAGCTTTGAATTCATCATTTTTGGCAATCAAAGAAGTTGTTTGTTCTATATTCTTAGTTCTCGTTTCTTTGATTGAAGCATGCAGGTCTTTGTAATGCTTTTTCAAAGTCTCATTTTCCTTAAGTAATTTAGCCACTTTAAGTTCCAATTCGATGTTTCTTGTTTTAATTGCATCGATATCATGTTTAGCCTTGACTACATTACTTTTCTCATGCATATCTAGAATCCGTTCTTTCAAATTGTTGATCGTCAAGTTTTTGGCTTGTAGCTGAGCTTTCAAAGTGTTTATTTCAAAAAATTCAGGAAATTCAAGATTTTTACATGGTTTTTTAGTTTGAAGACTTTCTTCCTTATGTTGTATTGCTATTTCAAGTGAAATGCAATGTTTTTCAAGTTGTAAGAATTTGTTCGAAAGTTCATTATAAACCTCTTTTTCAACCATATCATTCGTTTTGAGAAGCTCAGCCTTAAGCAAAGGACTTTTAACATGATCATGTTCAGCATCCTGGTCAATTTCTCCCCCCTTATGACTCATATTTGTTGAATCAGGAGTGGTATTGCTATCAGCCTTTTCCAACAGATATGTGTCATAAATAGGTTCAAATTGATCAGTATGTTGTTGTTCACTGTTAGGATTCGACACACGGTTAAGGTGGTTAAACCTTTTGTACTTTGTGTGTATGATATATTGAGTTAATATGATTAAGAATGTGGAATCTACTTAATCACACTTAGAAGGTTATTTGTGTTATGGAAATGGAACAGTTAATGATTATCACCAAACGATTCAATATTATTAATGATAATAATACGAGTGATCTTGAGTTATCACTAGGGTTACAACCTTGAATCTTAAGTTTCTATATCTTGTGATATTGTTGTGTTTGTTCTAGTTCTAACAGTTATGAAAGTTCTAAGTATTCAACAACTATCAACCAACTTACAACTATTAACTAGTCTAAGATCTTCTTTTATAGTCCAAGAAGATCTTTACAATATTGCTTAAAGTCTTGTCAAACTACTTGCTAACTTATCTTGAGTGTGTCAGTACATAAGATACAACATGTATCTTAGTACACAACTTGATATTGATCACTTTGCTAAAAGATATTATCTACCGTATATACTTGACTTTAGTACACAAATATCTTTTCAATACTTATCCAACCAGCAGTTGTATATGTGACAATTATCCACTCAGCAGTATCAACTAGCAGTCCCTTCTTTGTACTACCAGTTAGAACGGTTAGTTATAACTTGAACAGTCCTAAGATATACACCAGCAGTTGGAACTGTTAGAGTATTCTTCTCAGCAGTTGGAACTGTTAATACTTGTAATTCTTGATACTTAATCTTCAGAACATTTAATTCCCAACAATCCTCCCCTAAACATGTGAATCCATTTCAACATGTTTCTGAATTAAATTATGGATTGTGAAGATCTTTCAAACACTTCTGTTCTTCAAGATTGAATATCTTTCTCAGTAACTCATCTGCTTTGTTCTTTGACTTTAACAATATCAATACACTAATCTTTAGTCTTCAAACATTGACCTAAAGATGGTGCAATTTCCTTGGATGGAGGAATTATAAGAGGCAATGATGCTGTGTATCTTGGATGCTTGTTTCAACAAGTGAAATCATCTATCAGCATGCCTTTGCAAGTGATGAACAAACGTGGTAAACTGAAATTGAAACTTTTCTTCGTTTGACCTAGATATAATACTCCAGAATAAGCTCTATTCTTGTCATTTTCAACCTCCATGTCATCATCTTGTATGCTCTTGTCTTTTCCTCCCTTTCATTGGTTAATCTTCCAAATTTATTTCCTCCCCTGAAGCAAATAACATTTTATCCTCCCCTGTTTGGAAGATCTCTCACCATCATCCCATCATTATCTGATCTACCAATGTGAACTTGTTTTCAGACAATGTTGTACATGAAGCCATCAATTCCTTAAGAGTTTAAGTTACTGCCCTCATCACTTCTAGGTGTGTTAACTCCTATGAGAGGTGATTCATTGGACATTTGACTCATGGTCCATCAATGGATGGTTTTTGTGAATCCTTTGAAAATCTTTGTTTGAGAAATTATTTGACTTAGCAGTATGTTCATGATTTTAGAATTGAAAAATCATACTACTTTCAACCATTTTGAAGGGATTAAGTGTATAACAGACACTTAATCAAAATTTCGGTTTAATGCAACCTCTGGTTGTGTGAGAACCAATGTTTTCAGTTATAAATAACTGCCTGTGTAAAGATAAACTCATTCAAAGAGTTTTCCTGATAGGGTTTCCAGCTCATAGTAATTGTTACCTCTAACACAAGTGTTAGATTCACTTTTACTAGCTGTTCTTTCTATCAGATGTCCTTAGACTTGCTCATTATACTTAAAAGTATAAAATGATAGAAAGTGAGTTGCATCAGTTACTATCTGATCAACTAAGTCATCAATTCAATGTGAAATATGATAACCAGGTTTCAAGAAAGAAGTTTTAAGGAGTTTTAAATTCCCAAACTCAGTCCATCATAAACCTAATATGTAGCAACTGGATATTCTGATTCTGCTGCTTCCATTTCACTTGAAACATCCTTTGTGTTCACATGATCATACCTGAAATTGTTAGTCTAAAACCAAAAGAACAATGTACAAAGTACTTGTCTTGTATTAGAATAATCATAGGACTAACTGTATGAATAACATAATTTAAATTTGTACTAGCAGCACAAACTTTTGTAATAGCAGTAGTATCTTTTAAAGCCAGCAGCACAAACAAAAATTTATTTACAAAAACACAAAGTTTAAAATCATTGAGGATTAAGCATTCCAATACTTGCTACCAAGTACTGAAACCTTCCAACATCAAAAGCTTTGGTTAGCAGATCTGCAAAATTAAATTCTGAAGCAATTTTAAGTACTTGAATTAATCTTTTCTCATTACAGTCTCTTATAAAGTGATGTCTAATTTCAATGTGTTTTGTTTTAGAATGTTGCACTGGATTTTTAATAATACAAATTGTACTACTATTATCAATATGAATAACAGTGTTTAAGAAATTGTACCCATAGTCAAGGAGTTAGTTTTGAAGCCATAGAACTTAACCACAACAACTTGCAGCAACTACATATTCCGCTTCAGTTGTTGAATTAGCCACAATTGTTTGCTTCTTACACTGCCATGAGACAAGTCTACACCCAAGGAATTGACATCCTCCAGTTTTTGACTTCCTGTCCAAGCTAGCACCAGCATAATCACTATCCGAAAATGCTACCAAATCAAAAGGTGATTCCCTTGAATACCATAGACCCAACCTAGGTTGACCCTTGAGATATCTAAAAATTCTCTTGACTGCTGTTAAATGAGAAACCTTTGGAGTAACTTGAAATCTTGCACAAGCACAAACAGAGAACATGATGTCAGGTCTAGATGATGTAAGATAAATCAAGGAGCCTACCATAGATCTGTAAGTGTGTACATCTACATTTTCTCCATCTAAGTCTTTAAGAAGAGGTTTCTCAGAGTCCATTGGTGTGCTTGCCATTTTTGAATCAGCAAAGTTGAACTTTCTTAGTATCTCAGCAACATATTTATCTTGACTAATAAATATGCCTTCACATGACTGTTTAACTTGCAAACCCAAAAAGAATGTAAGTTCTCCCATAGAACTCATCTGAAACTTATCATGCATAAGTTTCTCAAACTCTAAACACATCTCCTTCCTTGTAGATCCAAAGATAATGTCATCCACATACACCTGCACTAACAGAAGATCCTTCTTGTGCTGTTTGATGAAAAGTGTCTGATCAATCTTTCCTCTTTGAAATCCATTTGCTTTTAAATAGGAAGCAAGTATTTCATACCAAGCTCTTGGTGCCTGATGAAGGCCATAAAGAGCCTTTACAACTCTGTACACTCTATCTGGATGTTCTGGATCAATGAAACCAGGAGGTTGTGAGACATAAACCTCTTCTTCAATAGTACCATATAGAAAAGCACTCTTGACATCCATTTGGTAAACTGTGAAGCCTAAAAATGAAGCATAAGCTAAGAAAAGCCTAATTGCGTCAATTCTTGCTACTGGAGCAAAAACTTCATCATAGTCTATACCTTCTTGTTGTATGTACCCTTGGGCTACTAATCTAGCCTTATTCCTAATCACTATGCCCCTTTCATCCCTTTTATTCTTGAAAACCCATCTAGTGCCAATTACCTTTGCATCCTTAGGTAAATCAACTAGCACCCAAACTTTTTGAATCTTGAACTGAAGAAGCTCCTCTTGCATAGCTTGTACCCAGCTTGAGTCATCTAAGGCTTTCAGAATGTTCTTTGGTTCAGCTTGTGAGAGAAAACATACAAACAAGCAAGAGTTTGAAAACTCATGCTGCTTTGAAGCATAAAGGGCATCAAGAAGCCCTTGTTGGTCTGAAGACATCAATTGTTGTCTGGTCTTCACACCTGATTGTACATCTCCAATCACATTATCTAGGGAGTGGACTTTGTGAATTCTTGTTTGTGGAGTAGAAGGAACTTGATAATTTGGTGGAAGATTGTTGAAATCCACCTCATTGTCTGAGAATTCTGCTTCTTTTGTTTCTGAAGGGCCAGCAGTTGAATGCTCTGACTCAGCAGTACAAACTGCTTTTGAACTGCTAACTTGACTGTCTTGAATCTCAGTTCCATCTTTCTTGCTTTCATCTTCAACACCTTCTTTAGCTTTGCCAGAAGAAGATTCATCAGTTGTTGAAGTTGATTCCACACTTGTACTTGACCATATTGGCATCCAAACATGATCTTGGTTTGTCTCCTTTTCTAACCTTGCCTCATCTGTTGCTTGTGAACCTGAAAAATCATTAGTTTTTGCAACAACAGGCACATAATTCATTGATTTGGTTAGAGATTCAAGATCAAATAGCCATTTTGGTCCTTGACCTTCTACATTGGATTTATTTTCTAAAAACTCCACATGTAGATTTTCTTCTACAATCATAGTTCTTGTGTTGTATACTCTAAATGCTTTGCTATTAAGAGAATATCCAACAAAGAATCCTTCATCTGCTTTACCATCGAATTTTCCTAAATGGTCTAAGGTATTGAGAATTGTCACATGACATCCAAAAGGTCTAAGAAATCCTATTGCAGGAGTTCTAGCTCTAAAAAGTTCATATGATGTCATATTGTGAGGTTGTACAACTAAAACTCTACTTTGAACATAGCAAGCAGTGCTAACTGCTTCAGCCCAAAAAGTTATAGGTAGCCTAGAATTAGCTAACATAGTTCTAGCAGCTTCAATTAGTGTTCTATTCTTCCTCTCAACAACACCATTCTGTTGTGGAGTTCTAGCAACACTAAATTCTCTCCTAATACCTTTTTGTTTGCAGAAATCATCCATAACTCTATTCTTAAACTCTGTCCCATTATCACATCTAATGACTTTCACTTTCTTGTCTACTTGGTTTTCTATCTGTGTAATGAATGTCTTAAGGATGCTTGTAGTCTCATCCTTAGTAGATAGAAAGAAAACCCATGTAAATCTAGTAAAGTCATCAATTATAACAAGACAATATCTCTTATGCATTATACTACTTACTGAAACAGGTCCAAATAAGTCCATATGAAGCATAGACAATGATTGATTGATAGAGTTAAAAATCTTGGGCTTACAAGTGGCTTTGTGTTGTTTGCCTTTAAGACAAGCAATGCATGTTTGATCATTTTCAAATCTTTTGTGAGGTAAACCTCTTACCAAACCATTCTTAACAATCTGATTTATGGTTTTGAAATTAATATGACTAAGCCTTCTA
Organism: Artemisia tridentata subsp. tridentata; assembly: GCA_021014915.2. Taxonomy (NCBI): domain Eukaryota; kingdom Viridiplantae; phylum Streptophyta; class Magnoliopsida; order Asterales; family Asteraceae; genus Artemisia; species Artemisia tridentata. The sequence goes on from CP139508.1 coordinate 290,266,943, forward strand.
TGCCATAACATTGATTCATCCAATGTGGCTTTTGCAACAAGACAAGTTAAATTCTTTTTAGGAACAATGTTCTTCATGTCTACACTGTACATATTGCCCTTTCTAGGAATTCTAAGAAGTACTTGACTTTCATCAGGCATCTTAAAATCAGGAGAAAGTACAAGACATTCAGTCTCACAGAAAAGAACATTGTTCTTTTTGTCACACATTTGTGAGACACTAAAAAGATTATAATTTAGATCTTTTACATAGTACACATCTTCAAAATCTAAATTTCCAGTTTTGATTGTACCTTTACCGGAAATTTTGCCACCAACACCTCCTCCAAAGTTAACATAGCCTCCATCTATTGATTGAAAATCTGAGAGATAAGACTTGTTGCCTGTCATGTGCCTTGAACATCCACTATCTGAATAACCTTGATCCTCTTGCTGATCATTTGAATGTTCCTGCACATAAATGAGAAGTATTAGTTTCTTTTGAGGACCCAAGCCATTACTAACTTGGATATGCCTCTTGCATCAATGTAATTTAATCTTTTAAGGACAGTTGATGCAACATTGGATTTAAGAATCCAACATGATGAGGCCTTAACAACATTTTCCCTGTTTTTCCAAGCAGCAGTACTAACTGCTTTCCTAGCAGTTTTAACTGCTGGCTTTGCAGTTTTACTCTTTGGTTTCCAAACTTGTTTTTGGACCACTGCTTTTGTTTGAATGGGCCTGAGAACAGTTTTTGGTGCATGTTTTAAAGTTATTTTTGCACTTTTAACTGTTGGCTTTGGGTTAACAGTTATAAATGGTCTAGCAGTTGAAACTGCTTGCCTAGCAGTAGAGACTGTTGTCGAAACTGCTCTGGGTTTTATATTCTTGGACTTAGAGTGAAAGTGAGTTTGAGGAGTTTGCCTTTTGAAATTCACCCTATTGTTTTCATACCCAGATACCCAATGGTTGCAGAAAGCTGCAAGATGGTCAAAACTACCACATGTGTAACAAGCTTTGTTATAAAAAGCAAAGTCATCACCTAATTGGTTAGACTTGAGGTTGTTCCAATTCCTTTGGTTACCTCTGGGCTTGTTGGTGGTTCTATATTGCTCACAATATCTAACTGGTTGCCTAACATGTTTAATGTTTGATTTAGGCTTATCAGTATTGTGTTTGACTATCTTAGGAACACTTGTTCCTACTTTCTTAACCACTTCAGGTTTAGACATAACCTGTTCTTCTTCATCACTATCAGTTGTACAGTCTTCAACAACTATAACATCTAATTTCTTAACAAAGGACACCTTGTCCTGATAAAGTAAAGTTTTATCTAAACTTTCACTTACTTTTTCTACCTTAAGACTCTCAGTAGTCTTAGAACCATATTCCATTATTGGTTCTTGAAACTCAGGTAAACCTGAATTCCTTAGGTCAATCCCTGGGGGTTTTGGGATGCCTCTATAAGGAGGTGGGATACTCTTATATCCTACTCCTGACTTAGCTCTATTAATCACTTGACATTCAACTATGTTGTGCACACCTCTAGAAGCATGTTCTAGTGTCTGTGTAGTCAAGTGAATGTTTCCATTTTCCTTTTTGACCCTATCAAAAGCTTCTCTCAAAAGCTTAATTTCAGCATCTCTAAAGAATATGTCCTGTCTTAGGAGAGCTTTGTCATCAGAATAAGCTAATTCATTTTCCTTATAGTGTGTGATTTGTTTCTCTAGAGTCTCTAATCCACACTTATAGTTTATAAAGTATTGAAAAGTGCTGCTTAGCTCTTTCTTTTGATCATCATATTGTTTGATTAAAACCTGTAGAGCATTAAGAGCAGTGGAAGTATTTGAACAAGCTTTATGATTTTGTACCTCAGTAGCAGAAAAAGCCATAAGTGCCATCTGAGCAGGAGTTTCTTCTTCATCTGCCATGAAGCTCCAATCAAAACCTAAGCCATCAATAGCTACCATAGCCTTTGAGTTTGGCTCAGAAACCTCCCTTGTTTTGGATGTGCTTCCAAAACCTTTGTTCTTGCTATCTTGCTGCCTTGGTCTTCTGCACTCTCTTGAGAAATGACCCATCATGTGGCAGTTATAGCACTCTATCCTTGACTTATCAAAACCAGCAGCATCAGTGTTGCTGATTACAAGTTTCTTCCCCGTCTTGTGATAGAACTTCTTGGCTCTCATGCTAAGAAGAGAAATTTGCCATTTTAGATCCATTTCCTCCAAATCATCTTCATGGATCTCTTGGAGGTCTTCATAGGTGAGCATGGACCCATTATTTTGACTTCTAAGAAATGCACAACAAGTCTTTTCATCTAAAATACCTATGGTACTGCTTGATGAACTAGCAGTACCAACACCATCAACAACTTTCACCTCTTCACTTGATTTTGAGGTACTAGGAGTTGACATAAATGCCATGTTCCCAGTATTAGAACTAGTACCTCCATTCTTCTTCAAATCTTGCTCCACAATCTTGAAGTTGCTATACAAATCTATAAGCTCCATTATATCAAGGTCTGGCTTATTCTTCCAGACAACAACATGCATAGCCCACTCTTCTGGTAGACTTCTCAGAAATTTTGAGTTCAAATCTTCTTGAGGTATTTCAACCCCAAGAATAGCAAGTTGGCTCACAATGTTCTGAAGCCTATTAAACATATGGTCAAGAGATTCATTGTATGTAGAGGAGAAGTTTTCAAACTGCTGCTTGAGCAGTGTCTTGTGGGTTTTCTTGGTGGCTTCATTTCCACCATACCTGGAAATAATAGCTTCAAATAATGACTTGGCATCTTTGAACTTGCTGAAGTTTAGAAGTTGATCATTGGGAATGGTCATCATCAGCATGCTTCTTGCCTTCAAGTCATTTTTCTTCTTTATTCTATCTTCTGCAGATGTTGGCTTTTTTTGCAGAGTTGACACCACTTTTCCGTCCACTGTTGATGTAGTGGTGGTAGGCTGGTAAGAGTCTCCATCTTCAATGATTTCCCAAAGTGCATAATCTTGCACTTGGAAATATTGCTCTATCCTCAGCCTCCACATCTCAAACTCATTCTATTTGAGCATGGGAATCTTCGCAGCAACATTTTTCTGAATAGATTCAACGTCCATTTCTTCTTCTTCTTCTTCTTCTAAATCAAATATCAGCCTGTGCTCTGATACCACTTGTTAGGATTCGACACACGGTTAAGGTGGTTAAACCTTTTGTACTTTGTGTGTATGATATATTGAGTTAATATGATTAAGAATGCGGAATCTACTTAATCACACTTAGAAGGTTATTTGTGTTATGGAAATGGAACAGTTAATGATTATCACCAAACGATTCAATATTATTAATGATAATAATACGAGTGATCTTGAGTTATCACTAGGGTTACAACCTTGAATCTTAAGTTTCTATATCTTGTGATATTGTTGTGTTTGTTCTAGTTCTAACAGTTATGAAAGTTCTAAGTATTCAACAACTATCAACCAACTTACAACTATCAACTAGTCTAAGATCTTCTTTTATAGTCCAAGAAGATCTTTACAATATTGCTTAAAGTCTTGTCAAACTACTTGCTAACTTATCTTAAGTGTGTCAGTACATAAGATACAACATGTATCTTAGTACACAACTTGATATTGATCACTTTGCTAAAAGATATTATCTACCGTATATCCTTGACTTTAGTACACAAATATCTTTTCAATACTTATCCATCCAACAGTTGTATATGTGACAATTATCCACTCAGCAGTCTCAACTAGCAGTCCATTCTTTGTACTACCAGTTAGAACGGTTAGTTATAACTTGAACAGTCCTAAGATATACACCAGCAGTTGGAACTGTTAGAGTATTCTTCTCAGCAGTTGGAACTGTTAATACTTGTAATTCTTGATACTTAATCTTCAGAACATTTAATTCCCAACATTCACTAGCAAGGACATTATGTTGAACAGTTAAATGTACCTCAGCAAATGGCACTTGGTCATTTGCTGGTCTGATATCTGCATCCACACCATGTGTGATATAATTCTCTGAACTGCTGCTTGTGTCATGCTTATCTGACTTTGTTCCACTGCATTCTGTAACAACTGAACTAGCATCCAATGCTTTACTCGAATCATCCTTAATCTCTCTTCTTTGCATCAGGTTTTCATTCATCTTGATGTCATACTTTCGTTTGTGTTGTGCTCTTTCATCAATGCACATCTTAACATTACCCATGTATTGGAGTAATGTTTCTCTGAACAAGTCAACTTCGATTCCAGTGTAATCAGCAAAGCACTTTTCTGTCATTTGACTGTCATAGTCCCAAGTGTATTGCGAATTGATGAACAATTGAAGTTGTTTGATGATCACCCAAAAAGCAGCCATGGAACCAGATTCATGAAATTCTTCTCTGTCAAGTTGTTGTTCTAGTTGATCCAAGTTCAGGAACATTGTGCCTATGAAAGTCTAAACATCTTGACCAAAGAGTGATGCAAATGCTCGTTTGAATCCTCCCATGGATCCAGGTCTTTCTGAGAGAACCTTGAGATATGAATGAAGTAGTCGAAAGTATTTCATGCAACTTTCCTTTGCATTATCTTGCATTTGTTGTAACTGATGCAACTCTCTCTCTTGTGAACTCGAGTACAAAGGTGTACCCATTTGATTATCCATTTTCTGTTCACGTTCAGTAAGTTCCAATTCTGCACGTTGTTCATGTATGGCCACTTGATCTTTATAGATATTATGTTTAGTGGTCAATGAGTCATCAGGGATAATGGCAGTGTTCTCATGCATCACATAACCATCATTTAGAACAGAAGATGCACTACTAGGTACAACATATGCTTCGTTGTGTTTCACACACTGTTCATATGGGATAACATCGCTATTTCCCATATTATTAGTATCTAACTCAAAAACGTTTATCGGTTGTACTTTGTCGGGAATCTTATGTTCATCGATCATGTCGTACAGTTTGAGTACCTCAGCTATGACTGAATCCGAAGTTTTTGACATGATATTAACGAGCACGGGATTTTACAAATCTATGATTTAAACCAAGAAAAAGAATCTTTCGCGGGATTTTACAAAATAAGAAGAAATCGTGAAATGAGAATTGATATGTGTTATGATAACTGTTGGATCGGTACAATGATTAGTGATTGTGTGCTAAAAGTGATAATCGTTTGATAGACTAGGTGATATGTTGTTTAGTTGTAATTTGGTTTGGTTGATGCAAGTTGTTATGGTGAAATTTTGGTCTGAAAACTTAAAACCTCAATAACTTCATTCCGGAGGGGATTTGGGCCTCGAAAAATTTGTTTCACGATTTTGTCATGAAACCTCACAATATTCAGGCTGTTCTGGTCATTTTGACAGGTATTTCGCTGAAAACGGAGTTACGGTTCAAAAGTTATGGCCGTTTGAAGTTTTGACGTAAAAAGTCAACTTTCAGTCAAAACGCAATATCAAAACGCAATGGTGAAACACGGTGATTAAAAAGGCAAAACGCAAGACCAAAATGCAAAAGTCAAACCGCAACCTTGGTCAAACCGCAACTTTTAGGCAAAACTCAGAAGTCAAAACGCAGGTCTTGTAGTCGAACCGCAGTGACCAAAACGCAGTTGACCACTCAAACCGCAGAGAACCAAACCGCAGCTAGATACAAAACGCAGAAGACCAAACCGCAGGAGTCCAAAACGCAAAGACCCAAAATGCAGAAATCCAGAACGCATTAGCTCAAAACGCAGTCACAACAAGACAAAGTGTCACTTTCACTGCGTTTTGTCTTCTTTCCCGTTTTAGTTAAAAACCAAAACGCAGTCAGATTCCTTACCAAACCGCAATCAAGACTTTCCCAAGCAACCTCAAACCGCAACCAAGAATGTAAGCTCGAGACTCAAACCGCAGTCAAGAAAAATCATCAATATATCAACTAACACCACTAAATAAGCCGTATAGTGCCAAGGAACTATGCAACAAAATATTATGAACACGAAAGTACAAACTTCTAACAAATCTAAGCACCAACAAGGATCAAATCTTGGTGTTTTCTCTCTTTTCTAGTCGAACCAAAAAAAACAAGAAGAGAACACCAAAAGTGAACCATAAATCCGAGACACATAATCACACTAACCAACCATGGCTCTTGATACCAATTGTAGAATACTAGATATCATAACATACTCTAATCTTTGTGGTTTGGCCGAATCTTAGAGAGAGTATTTAGAGAGAGAAAGAAATGGGAGTTTTCTAGAGAGAGAAATAGAAGTATATTAGATTAGAATGTGAAAAGCCCCAACCCTTCCCATGGGAGGGAAGGGCTACTTATACAACTTACTTAACGCCCCACGTGGGCTATGGAGCGGGCTACAGTGGGTAAAGACCCGACCCGATTCCATGGTGAAATGATATCTAAACAATAACTATAAAGCCTACGAGCTATCTAATTCCAAAAGATACTCGGGGTGACCGAGTCTTTCATATGAATATTTATATTCCTAACAGCTTTTGTAAGGCTTTTCCAGCCTTTTTCCATCCATGTTTAATTGAAGATAAGTTGTTCGTTTAATCATTCAATATGTCTATGTGTTGTTTGATTGCTTGTTTATCTTTTCTTCTATCTAACATGCTAGCTTAAGTTTATTTGTGTTTGCTTAGATCTAGTGAAACCTAGTTATTGAATATTGATTTGTTGTCTCTTGTTTAGTTGATTGCCTCGCGTTAGGCTAAGAAAACTGGCTGACCTTTTATATGTAACTAGCTTGAACGTCTTAGAAAACGCAACTGTAGAGTGCACTATTGGTTTTTCTCGTTGTATTTAATGCGTGATTGCGGCTTGTAGATCCTAGAAAACTTAATAGACTTTAAGTAATTTAGGGGAGACTAAGATTCATAGAGTTGGGGACTTCGGCACCTCCCCACGACCAATATTAAGGAATACAACGCTTCAACTAAAACAAGGACGTGGCAATTCAACAAATCAGTAGGAGATAACTAGGGAGTAATTAATTCTAAGTGAACACGTTTTCCCTATCGTAAGAGTTACTACCAATTTACTTTTCTTTGTTATTAGATTAATTTTAGTCTTATAATTAGTTTTTGGGTTAGTTGATTAGCAACTAATTCCGCCCTCTCTTTCAAAACCGAGATTTTTACTTGCTTTCAAAAAAATATAAAAATACAAAAAGAATCATCCCTCACCTCTAGACCTATCTCGTCATACATCTTGACCTTTTCATAACTATTGCGAGACTATTCCCCTAGAGAACGATCAATCCCCGGACTTACCTATACTACACTACAACAGTTAGGTACACTGCCTAGAGGATTGTAAAACCTTTTGCGAGGTCCTACAAATCCCGCATCAAGTTTTTGGCGCCGCTGCCGGGGAATAGTTAATAGTTTAGGTTCAATTTCTATTTCGTTTAGGTCTACTCACTAGATTCCTATCAAGTGAGATTTTTATTTTCTTTTTATTAGCTTTCTTGTATTCTATCTTTTCTTCGTTCCCTTTGTTCGTAATTCTCTTCATTTGCCATCATGGTGAATGAAGGCATCTTTGACCTACACCAAGCACCACCACAACAACACCAAGCTCCACCAAACCACCAAGAACAACCCCACCAAGACTCACCAATTAACCAAGACCCAACTCGAGCCCGTACTCTAGGTGAGTACTCCAAACCAAGCCATCAAGGCTATCGAAACACCATTAAGCTTCCCCAAAGAGCCAATGTGTCTCCCTTGCTATCCGACACCATCCGGTTGGTGCAAAACGGATGTGCATTTCATGGACTTTGTTCCGAAGATCCAAATCAACATCTTAAGGATTTCCTTAAAATCGTAGATTCCATAGACCTTGATGTTGAAACTCAAGAGACAACACGATTGCGTCTCTTCCAATTCTCTCTATGTGACCAAGCTAGTCAATGGCTTGAGCGTTTACCCGCGGGATCCATCACATCTTGGGATGATCTCACTTCTCATTTCCTAACTCAATTTTTCCCACCGGGGAGAACTACCAAGCTAAGGATTGACATCTTGATGTTCCAACAACGTCAAGGTGAAACTCTTTATGAGGCGTGGAATCGTTTCAAGGACTTACTCTAAAAAGTCCCTCATAATGGCATAGATCTTTGGCTCCAAATTCAAATCTTCTATGACGGTGTTAATCATCATACTAGAAGGGCAATAGATTATGCCGCCAACGGAAAGCTAAGCAACCTTCATATTGAAAAATGCTGGGAAGTCATTGAGGACTTAGCACAATATGAGGAAGAAGAATGGGAGGATCCAATATTCTTGAAATAAGGGAGTCTGAACTACATTAATGCAACCCAAGAGCAATTATTCAAGAATATAGAAAGGTAGGTGGAGGAGTTAATGAGGGCTGAAGTGCCTATAGATGCCAATAACACGAACCCCTGTGGATATGTAAATGCAGTTAGCAGTCATCTGCTTCCTGAATTTTCGCGACAGGAGGAATTCGAGGTGATAATGTTGACATTTGTGAAAAATTAAGAGAAACAAATCCAACAATTAGAGGCTCACATTGACAACACCCGAAGTGTCTTTATGGAATTGGCTGAAAATTTCATATCTAAGATAAGAGAGAAGATTAGGAATGAAGCTTCACCTAAGAAGATTGAAAAGGTTTTTGAGATCCCAGAACTCGTTGAGACAAGCAATGATTCGCGTAATGAAGCAACCTCCTTTGAAAATTCAATTCAGAAGAACTTTTATTCCCATAAATAACCCTTTAAAGAAAGGAAGTCGCACGTTATAAATTATGGAAACGTTCCTTTGGATTTAAACCAGGTGTGCAAAAAACTCGGTTAAGACCTATCTTCATCCTTAAGACTTTTTGGGAAAGATTGTTAGTAATTACTCACCAAAATGGAGAGTGGAGGTTAATGGGCACAATAATTGATTCCTTGAAAAATCAATTCGCACTTTATGATAGCAACAAAATATTTGACCCGGGAGGAAGTCGTGATCTAAAAAATTTTCATAACCAAAGTTGAAAACACATTTAATTATCTCTTTTCAAAACAAAAAGGATTTCAAAATAAAAAAAAAAAAATAAATTAAAAAAAAAAACTAAAAAGATTTTAACTCACAAATTCGGGGCTCTGACGGTGGATTATACGTGACGATGTCAGCTCGTCTGCACAGCCCTAATAAAAACAAACCCATCACTTCATTCTAAGCCCTACAAATCTTACCCAATCGTTTCAAGGACTTACTCCAAAAAGTCCCTCATCATGGCATAGATCTTTGGCTCCAAATTCAAATCTTCTATGACGGTGTTAATCATCATACTAGAAGGGCAATAGATTATGCCGCCAACGGAAAGCTAAGAAACCTTCATATTGAAAAATGCTGGGAAGTTATTGAGGACTTAGCACAATATGAGGAAGAAGAATGGGAGGATCCAATATTCTTGAAAGAAGGGAGTCTGAACTACATTAATGCAACCCAAGAGCAATTATTCGAGAATATAGAAAGGTAGGTGGAGGAGTTAATGAGGACTGAAGTGTCTATAGATGCCAATAACACGAACCCCTGTGGATATCTAAATGCAGTTAGCAGTCATCTACTTCCTGAATTTTCGCGACAGGAGGAATTCGAGGTGATAATGTTGACATTTGTGAAAAATTAAGAGAAACAAATCCAACAATTAGAGGCTCACATTGACAACACCCGAAGTGTCTTCATGGAATTGGCTGAAAATTTCATATCTAAGATAAGAGAGAAGATTAGGAATGAAGCTTCTCCTAAGAAGATTGAAAATGTTTTTGAGATCCCAGAACTCGTTGAGACAAGCAATGATTCGCGTAATGAAGCAACCTCCTTCGAAAATTTAATTCAGGAGAACTTTTATTCCCATAAATCACCCTTTAAAAAAGGGAAGTCGCACGTTATAAATTAAGGAAACGTTCCTTTGGATTTAAACCAGGTGTGCAAAAAACTTGGTTAAGACCTATCTTCATCCTTAAGACTTTTTGGGCAAGATTGTTAGTAATTACTCACCAAAATGGAGAGTGGAGGTTAATGGGCACAATAATTGATTCCTTGAAAAATCAATTCGCACTTTATGATAGCAACAAAATATTTGACCCGGGAGGAAGTCGTGATCTAAAAAAATTTCATAACCAAAGTTGAAAACACCTTTAATTATCTCTTTTCAAAACAAAAAGGTTTTCAAAATAAAATAAAAAAAAAACTAAAAAGATTTTAACTCACAAATTCGGGGCTCTGACGGCGGATTATACGTTACGGCGTCAGCTCGTCTGCACAACCCTAATAAACACAAACCCATCGCTTTCATTCTAAGCCCCACAAATCTTACCCACCACACACACTCTCCACCGACTTCTTAAGTGCCAATTCACCCATTCTTATTGCTAATCTCCATTAGGTAAGTGGTTTTTACAAATATTTCTTGATTTAATTATCCATTAGATCAATCAATTTAGGATTTCCCCTAGATCCTAAACCCTAGAATTAATTCATGATTAGAACTTGATTTTGCCTTATAATCATGTTATTTTGACAATGGTTGTGGTAGTAATTAGTTGGTAATCATATGGGTTTGATGTTATAAGGGAAAATAACGAAATCGGATCACACACCCTTTCATAAATTCGTGTTTTGCTATCAAAAGGGGTGTTTGGTTAAAGGATTTAAAGTTTAAATCTTGATTTTCCCTCATGTTTTCGGATTCAAAATTGTTCAGGGGTGACGGCGTCAGACCTATCTGATGACAGTTTTGCTTTTTTCTCCCAATCTCATTTGCTTCCGTTGCTCTTGTGTTGTTTTAGGAAATGAGTAAGAGGCCTAGGCATGGCAGGGGACAGTCTTCAAGGCAACAACAAGAGAATTATGTGAATAGTGTTAATAGTTGGGGGATTTTTGACACTGATTTCGCAAATGCCCGCTACGCTTAATTGCTCAACCAAACTATTGATCATGGGGCTGTGTTGGATTGGGAATTCTTGCAGGATCATAACCTCCAGGCGGGTTCCTTGCAAGCTTTCAAATTGATGAATTTACGGGTCCTCAGTGGGCTAGGTTGTTTTGGATCCATGAGCCCGTTTATGATGAGCTCGTGCGGGAGTTCTTTGCTACTTATAACATGGACGTCGGGACGTGTAGGAATAATGTTGGTGCTACCGGGATTCGGTTTAGGCTAGGGGGAGAGTTGCGGACTTGTTCTTTGATTGAGTTTGGATGGAGGGTTGGATTGTATGGGCAGCATGAGGCTATGGAGGCTCAGTTCATGCTCCAGTTAAGTCGGGGTTTGACTATTAAGAATGATATGAGGAGTGTTGGTTTCTGGCCAACAATTGGGGATGGTGATTATGCTATTGGGGCCACTAGAGCCGCCCAGATCAGGGATCCTAGGATCAGGTTAAAGCATAGTTGTATTACTTACTCTATTGCTGGGCGTTAGGACACCACTCACCGTGTCACCTTTTTAGACCTATTCTTTCTGTACTCGATCTGTACTCCTGATGTGTTTTGTAAAATCCCCTTTTGGATAGCTAGTTACTTGAGTGGTGCAGCTCATATGGGGAGAAGTTGAGTGACAAGCTTTATGTGGGGATGCTTATTACCAAGCTTGCTTGAGTGGTGCCGCTCTTATGGGGTACTTAGGCCAGAGATTCAGGGGTACTTGAGTATTGGGGGTCCTGCTAGGGTGGTCAAGGTTAAATCACTAAAGGCGATGAGGATTGTCATGGATTTAGGTGGTGGTAACTATGCATGGCGGGCTCTGTAACCACCCGAAAATTTCCAAACATTGTTTTAATAATAAAAATTTAATTATTTTTACTTGACAATTTAATTGAGAAATTTTGAACATATTTAGCTATTTCAGAAAAATTCATTCATATTAGTAACGCTTAAAATTATAATTAATCTCCTGAATCAACGACCTAGTTTTAAATCATTTTTATAAAAATGTTTCCGGAAAATATATTTTTGTATTTTTACCAAACCAATGGACCACATTTAAAATTTAACCCAACGGGACACGGGGTACACGGGGCATTAATAAAACCATTCTACCCTTCTAATAAATAAACCAACTGTCTTTCTCTTATCACCATATTTTAATTTCATTTTTCTCTCTTTCCTCTGTATACCTCGATTAGGCCATAGAACCATCACCATCCTTCTTTTCCTTCTTTGTCTGCCGCCCCCTCTTCCCCAAAAACAGGTCACGAGACATTATAAATCTTCCCCATTGATAGTGAGAGTTGCTGAAGTTGTTCCTTCACAAGAATCCACCAATAAAGCATTGGTCAAAGGCCACTTCTTCTTCTCTTTTAAATCCGGTCGAATGAGCCACAGGAACACCACAACTTAAGTTTTTGGTTATAAAAGTTTGAGGGGATAGATGTGGTGATTCTCCTGCTTGGATCGATGGGGATTATTCAGACTCAATTCCTTTAGGTTTCACTTTGTTAGCTGAATTATACCGTTGTAAGGAATTGTTCGAATTCTATCTTGATTCGTTATTATTGATTTTATTTATATATCGAAATATTTAATTTGGGTTCATAGGAAACCGAGTTAATCTTAGATAATTCATGGATTAATAATAGATTACAAATGTTTTAAATCATATCGTGTGGTCAGGTTAATTAATAGGGATGTTCGTTTGTTAATAAAACTGAGACGGTGAAACCAACTCGCAAATCGTCCTTATGTGCTGTTTATCATCTTGTCGTTATTGTGGCTTCAAATGAGTGTTATTGATTCCTGATATTGTTCCTTATGAATCTATTTCCTTTCGAATCATCAATATTTTTCAACCTTCAAGTAAAAATGATGTTAGTATGATTGTTCTATCCTCGGGTCGGGTATAAACCCTTTCAGGATTCGGGTCAGACACGTCCGGGTCATGGTTTGGCCTCTGATTTGATCCTGAATTTCTGAAATATTATAGGTTTGAATTAGTGTGATGACTATATAGGTTGGTTTGATGCGAATTTGGGTTGAGCCGAGACCACTTTGGTCTCGGATGCATCATCTTAGTCTTGGTTGCGTTACTTTGGTCTCAGATGCATCATCTTAGTCTTCGACGCAAATTGGGTTCCTGTGTAGTAGAGTATAGAACTGGGTATCTTGAATGTGGCTACTAAGTTAGATTCATAGTAGCTTGTTTCTTTTGTTTTTGCCTCGAATGATGTCACAGTCCTCGTTCGAGATCATCCTTCCAGCCTGTTTCCAATCCGTGAGTTAAACTTTGTTGACTATTGCTATTTTGGTAATTTTAGTGAGGTCCGGTTTGGGAGATTTGCGGATAGATGTGTATGCGTTAGGCTAAGTATCGGACCTCTATCACCTCTGTGTCGATCAAGTAACCCACCTAATCCGTTGCTATTCGGAATACTTGTATTGGGTTACAAGCTTTCCAAGAACCAAATACTCATGTCCAGTTTTAAGTTGTGTAAATATTTAGGCAAAATATTACTCCTCCAAAAATTTGAACCTGCGTTAAATTGTATTCAATTTAAGGTGCGTTAAAATCAGTTAAAAGAAAGGTGTGTTAAAATTTTTGGCCATTAGACTAGTGGGCTCAAAAGCCCAAGTAAAGGGGATGCAATATGGGCTAATCGAACATAGGGTGCAATTAGTTTTAGAAATGGGCCAGGCCCGCTAGGAAACTAAGAAATGTTATGATTCAAGTAATTTAACAAGTTAGTCTGGTTCAAAAACGTAAAAGACCAGTAAAAATGCATAACATTCGGATATACATGAGATTAAATATTTGACGACGTATATAACTACTTAACGGACTTACATTATATAAGAAACATTGAACAAAAATAATTGGTAATGGACTTGGAATAATTGGACATATTTTTGACTATATTGACGTTTAATGGATTAACATCGGACTAAGTAAATTGTGGATACATTATTAGTTTATATAATGGTGTCATTTAAAATAAGTTTGTTATTGAAAAGAGTTATGAACCCAAGTACAAGAAAAAAGGGTAGTCCAAATCTTAAAAGGACTCGTGATAAGATATATTGGGTTTGACAGTAAGAGTAAATACTAATATGTGGGAAATGGACTCCAAGCAACTAAAATATACTACTAATGAGTTATAAAACCCGATAACTATTAAACACATTTAGCACATCTAATTTTTTTTTATTAATTTTACTTAACTAACTGGATAATTAAATACCGAATAACATCACTGGACAAATTAACTATAACGAACTAATTGGACAGTTAGACTAGACTACTAGAAAATATTCTAAAAAGTAGGATTAACTATTACTATCAAGTGTTCTTATTAAAAACTTGTCGAGAAACATTATTCTGAGGAAACCGAGTTTTTATTAAATCACGACAACTTTTGAAAAATTATATAAATGGAATTGTCATGTCAAATTTATAAAACTCTCTAAATCTATACTTAGACATTGAAAAACCTTTTTATAAAAACTCGACAATAATCGAAACTTGTAATTATTAACATGAAAACATTTACTATGTGATATACAATTTTGAGTTTCTTATAAAGCTTAAATTACCCTTTTCAAAACTATATTAATTATTTCCAAACTATTTGGGATTATTAGGTAAACATCAAAAACATATTAATTGACTTAGTTATAGGAATTCTCCTTTTGACACCATTTTCCTCGACTTTTTTTATCATTCATTCCTCGCCTCAAATTCCCGTCCGTACTTCTCTCGACGGTTTCGATTTCCTATTCCTTTTGACGTGAGTATTCTTGAGTCTATGTTCTTACCACCACACGAAACAGTAACACTAAAAACTTTAATACAAATAATCCAAAAAAACTAAAACTCTCGTCCTTCCAAAATTCTTTATCTTTCGAGGCATATTCTGAGATAAATATGTATATTAGGTTGTGCTGATCCGGCGCCATTGTGCCATTCCTTCAATATTGTTGTGTTGCCATTGATGCCAGTTGTGATATTTGTGCATTGCTGCAAGCTAAGGTGAGTTCATGGCTCCTACCTTTTACTTGTTTTATAACTGTTTTGGGGGAGAATACATGCTTGTTTTTAAACTAAGTGCATGCATATACATAAACTTGTAACTTGTTTTTATCTAAGGACATGAATTATTTGATTGTTGAAGGTGTTATGAAATTGACCAACATTATTTTACCAAATTATTGCGCAGTTAGCCTAAGACTCTAGAACCCATTACTATGCTCGCCTTCATGCACTGTTAATTCCGGTTAGGAAGATCGATTAATATAAATAGATCTATTGGGGTGACTCCCCCGTTCGGTTGGCCAGAAGGGTCAATGCGGGCGTATATTAAGTCGGATTACGAGTGAATTGGGTTAAGCACTCGCTAAGGGCCCCATTATTATTATTGATGTGCTAGGTTATAGCGCACTGAACGATCGAGCTTCGGATGCATGAACTTAGAGCTAGCGCAATAGAATATTATAATTTGAGACACATACCCTACCCATGGTCCACATCACTAATTTTGAGCTTAAAGCATGCATTAAACTTTGATACCATAACATTTTGAGCAGGGTAATAGAACTTTTGTTAAATTTATATCATCATTACTGTTTTATCATAAACCTATGAACTCACCAACCTAGTGTTGACCCTTTTTAGCATGTATTTTCAGGTTTAAGGTGA
Organism: Artemisia tridentata subsp. tridentata; assembly: GCA_021014915.2. Lineage (NCBI taxonomy): Eukaryota > Viridiplantae > Streptophyta > Magnoliopsida > Asterales > Asteraceae > Artemisia > Artemisia tridentata. The sequence goes on from CP139508.1 coordinate 290,282,573, forward strand.
TAACTTAGTGGCGAAGACTTTTGGCAGGGCATGGCATGAGCATAGAAGACTCTGATATAATTGGGACCACTTAAAATCTTTTATGGGCTTATATTTCCGCACTATTTTTGAAATGTTGTAAACAAATCATTTTTGAATAAGAAATCTAATTTAAACGGTTGAAGTAAAACTGTTCTTTGTTCCTTGTGTTGTGATACCAATTTAGTAGCACCCAAACATGTATGCTTCCGCTAAATCAGATTTTGGGGGTGTTACAGATTGGCATTAGAGCCTAGGTTATAGAGAACTGGGTATTTTTCAAACCTAGACTATAACCACTTTTACAAAAATAAAACTCTATGACTGACACATGCCTGCCAAAGCCTGCTGCCTTGCTCATGATAAGACATATTCTTTTAAAAGTAAGGGATATATTACTGGTGTAACTAAGCTGAATATTAGTAAGGGATATATTACTGGTGTAACTAACCTGACTATTACAAAATTTATTGAACCTCGGTGGAATATAGACTGATTACCTATATTCGACCAGGGACAGTGGGATATAGCTTGATCACCTATGTCCGAATCAGAGGTAAATTTTGCAATACTCAGAGTAGTTGTACTAGACGTTATGCCCAGATTAATTGGTAATTGATTGTTGAAGGTCTCAAAATTTTGTGTGTGTACATAATCATTGCATAGCATAAGCATTCACATTCACACACAACACACTGACATCATAACACCTCAAAACCATAATATAACCGGCACCACTATACTTCTCCATTCATCTGAGATTCCTGTTGCTGCCGTCTGACCATGATTTGCATTAGGTCGGTTAGACCCGATGAGTATCGTTTAAATCCGAGTTACTTATTTGTAACTCCTCCAGATCGTAAAAAGCCATCTGAGCTTATTGGAGCATTTGGAATTGGTTCTGGCTATGTTTGAATTTGGCCCTCAACCCGTAATACATCCGACACCACTTATATGGAATCCCTGTTGCTGCCGTCCGCCCGTAATTTGCATCAGCTCAGGCTAGACCCGATGAGCATCGTTTAAATCTGAGTTGCTTATTTGTAACTCCTCGAGATCGTAATAAGCCCATTTGAGCTTATTGGAGCGTTAGAATTGGTTTTGACCATGTTTAAATTTGGACCTCATTCCAGATTTGGAATTGCCATTCAGCTTTGTTTTGTTGTGGTTTCGTTACTGCCACCTACACCTCAAACCCTACCCTCAACCAATGTTGTACTTTCCGCGTTAAGTACTAAGTACACTACTAAGACAGCCAACTGATGGCTAGTAACAATCAACATCCTCCTTCAGGGTTGTACCCTGAACTTGCCAAACTCTCCATTTGGCGAAAATTCTATGACCGACAGAAACCTTAAGACTTTAAGGAGTAACCTAAACCGCGTTCCTTAGGACAATCACCTAATTCTCCTCTCATCCCTCGGGAATATCAGCTATTTCTGCTAGCCTCTCATAGGATAATAAACCATGCCATCATGCTCTTCACCACTCTAAATCAGAACATCTACCTCACCAAATCACTGGCAAACAACCTTGATACCCTCCCACCAACAATGAGAAAGGCATCCAACTCCAAATCAAACCTTGAAAACCAGTCATCGTGCTCTTCTACCACTTTAAATCAGATCCCTCATCCTATTAAACCAACTTCGGACATCATTGTAACCCACCAAATCACAAAAAGGGGAAAACCGATAGCAGACCACCTAGGTTCCCTCCCGCCAACAAAGAGAAAACCCTTAAATAGCCTAATGAGACCCAAATCTGTTGTGAATATCAACATCTCTTCCCAGACACCAAATTTATCGGATAACCTAAACCGAAATCTGGGACGGATTTCGCGTTAAGGAGGGTAGACTGTAACCACCCGAAAATTTCCAAACATTGTTTTAATAATAAAAATTTAATTATTTTTACTTGACAATTTAATTGAGCAATTTTGAACATATTTAGCTATTTCAGAAACATTCTTTCATATTAGTAACGGTTAAAATTATAATTAATCTCCGGAATCAAAGACCTTGTTTTAAATCATTTTTATAAAAACGTTTCCAGAAAATATATTTTTGTATTTTTACCAAACCAATGGACCACATTTAAAATTTAACCCAACGGGACACGGGGTACACGGGGAATTAATAAAACCATTCTACCCTTCAAATAAATAAACCAACTGTCCTTCTCTTATCTCCATCTTTTAATTTCATTTTTCTCTCTTTCCTCTGTATACCTCGATTAGGCCATAGAACCATCACCATCCTTATTTTCCTTCTTTGTCTGCCGCCCCCCTCTTCCCCAAAAACAGGTCACGAGACCTTATAAATCTTCCCCATTGATAGTGAGAGTTGCTAAAATTGTTCCTTCACAAGAATCCACCAATAAAGCTGTTGGGTCTGAAATGCTGCTGATTAGAGAATTACAACTCTGCCGAATAGTTATGTAACTCTGCTGATTAGCACAAGAACTCTGCTGTTTTGGTAACTCTGCTGTTTAGGTATAATAGGCACATTATAACTCTAATGCTAGCTTACGAAGACTCTGCTGCTAGAAGGATTACTCTGCTGTTTATTATTTGTGTAAAGTATGTTAAGATAAGTATAGAAAAGATACGTATGAATATTTTTCTTGTATAGGAAGTTTTGTAAACCGACTAGGACTCCTTACGCTATAAAAGGAGGTTCTAGGGTTAGAGTTAGATATCGATTGATTGGTAATCTTAGCATACGTATTGTTTTACACTTCAAGGTTTCTTGTAACCCTATTGCTATTCAGAGCAATCGTATTAATATATTGAAGTGTTGTTTGATAATTCGTTTGTGTTTATTTTTCTTAAGATCAAATATTAGTTTCCGCATAATATTTGATATACAACCTAAGATCAGTTTCTATACCAATTACCTTAGATTTATCTAAAGTAATTAACAAGATCGTGAAGCTCAACTGGGATCAACAAGTGGTATCAGAGCTTGTGATCTAGAAACTGGTACCAAGAAGAATTTTTGAATACAAGATTTGCTAATCATCACTGTAAGCAATGGACTCCGACTCTACACACATGGTTACTGCATCAAGGGTTCCCATGCTCAAGCCTGGAGAGTATGAGATCTGGAAGATGAGGATCCAACAGTACATAAGAATGGTTGATTACTCACTTTGGGAAGTTATTGTTCATGGAGACACTGTGCAAACCACGACTGCTACTGGATCAGTCTTGACTCTCAAGACAAGTGAGGAGAAAGCACAGAGAAGATTGGAAGTTAAGGCTCACAGTATTCTCATGATGGGAATACCTAATGATTATCAATTAAGCTTTAATCATATTGCGTCTGCTAAGGAGTTATGGGAAGCAATCGAGCTTCGATTTGGTGGGAATGAAGCTACAAAGAAATCAAGAAAGAATCTACTGAAGCATCAGTTTGAAACTTTCACTGCTTCAAGTTCTGAGGACATTGAAGGAACTTATGATCGACTTCATAAGCTAACCAGTCAGATGGCTCTGTTGAAGATTGAGCCATCTCAAGAGGATGTCAATCTAAAGTTTCTGAGAAGTCTATCTTCTGAATGGAACACTCATACAGTGGTTTGGAGACATAAGGAAGATTTTGATTCTATGACATTGGATGACCTGTACAACAACTTGAAGGTGTATGAATCTGAAGTTAAAGGATTGTCAAGCTCATCCTCTACTACAAATAATCTTGCTTTTGTTTCCTCAAGCAATAAGACTACTGGTAGATATCAAGAACAGCACTCTGCTGCTGGTGCTTTTGCTCCTGCTGTTGGTTCACATGTCTCTGCTGCTGACACCAACACCATCAGTGATGCTGCAATTTGTGCTTATTTGGCTGAACTGACTACTAGTACTTCAGTCATGCCTCAAGATCTGGATGAACTTGATCCTGATGATGTTGAAGAAATGGATATGCATTGGCAGTATGCAATGCTAACTATGAGGGCAAGGAGGTTTCTTAAGAGAACTGGTAGAGAGATGAAGTTCAGAAGGAACAAGAGTGTGGGATTTGATAAGTCAAAGGCTGAATGTTTTAACTGCAGAAAGAAGGGACACTTTGCAAGAGAATGCAAAGCACCAAAAAGAAGCAATGAGAATTTCAAGAAGTCTGCTGATGAAGAGCCAAATTCCACTACTGCTATGGTATCATGTGATGGGTTAGGTGATTTTGATTGGAGTGATCTTGCTGAGGATGGTCCAAATGTAGCACTGGTAGCTGAAGAGGAACCTGCAGTACAGCATTTTGCTCTCATGGCCTATTCTTCTTCTGGATCAGACTCTGAGGTATCCAATGATTCAACTTGTTCTTTTAAATCATGTTCTGATAAAATTGAGATGCTTGAGTCTAGCTGTGGAAACCTCAAAAAGGAAAATGATATAATTAAGCTAGATAATCTTAGTTATGCATATGGTTTAAAGAACTTAGAAGAGAAATTAGAATTTTATAAAAAGGCTGAAATTGAATACCTTGATCAGATCACTGTCTTGAAAAATGAAATTATCTTAAAAGATGATGAGATTAAGGTTCTTATGGAAAAAGTAGAACAGGCTGAACAGGCTAGAGATACAGCTAAGAGTGAGACTGAGAAACATGTTGTTATGATAGAAAAACAACAATTTGCCACTGACATTCTCAGTAAACCATTAGGAAGACACTTTACTGGTTTAGGATATAATGCTGTTTCTCATCCTAATAAGCTTAGTGCTAATGCTCCTCCTACTAGGACACTATCATTCATCTCTGAGTCTGGAGCTACACCTATAGGTGAAATTAGTAAACCTGTTGTTGAAACTAATGAAAAAGAAATAGAGTCACCTAAGGTTGAGGAAAAGAAGTATGATGAAGCACCCCTTATTGAAGATTGGGTGTCTGACAGTGATGATGATGAAGTAGAATCTGATTCAACCCCTAAGAACAAAAAGGAAGAAATTCCTACTGTTGTTGAATCAAAAACACCTAGGGCTAAAAAGGTTGATTTTGTTAAGCCTAGGTTTGGTAAAGGTATCTCTAGGAAGATAGCTGAGTTTGACAACACACCTAGAGTATATCCTAAAAGAACAAATAACTTGCCTAGGGGAAACCAGAGAAATTGGAACAACCTAGTTTCACACAAATTAGGGACTGACTTTCAATTACTTAAGAAGGCATGTTATTGCTGTGGTAGCTTTGAACATTTGCAAGATGAGTGCTATAAGAAACCAGCATGGAACCAGTACAATAGGGTGAACCATAGAAACTCTGCTAGAAAGACTCACCCACACCCTAAAAGAAACATGGTTCCTAGGGAAGTTTTGATGAGAGATGGTACTTCTAGAGTTATCTCTCCTATTGCATCAACAGTGCCCATTAAGAAGGAAAAAGTTGATTCTGCTGAAAAGGCAAACTCTGCTGAAAAGGCAGACTCTGCTGTTTTGCCTAAAGTTGTTACTGATACTGTTGTAGGCAATCATTTTTATGCTGTTAAAGCCTCAGCTTGCTGGGTCTGGAAACCAAAAGTTAAAGTTTTAGATCATGTTCTCAGACACAGCAGTGCACCAATGCAGTTGAAGAAATTTGACTACTTTGATGCACAAGGTAGATCCAAGTCAGTAATGGCTTGGGTCCCCAAGAGAAACTAATTCTCTTACTTTTTGTGCAGGGCAATCTACAAAAGGAGCTAAAGGACAAATGTATTTTTGATAGTGGATGCTCTTCACATATGACTGGAGACCAAAGCAATTTGGAAAATTTTGAAGCTTTGGATGGTGGTTATGTGGCATTTGGGAATGACCCTAAAGGAGGAAAGATTGTTGGTAAAGGCATCATCAGAACTGGAAAGTTGGATTTTGAGAAAGTGTATTTGGTGAATGGTCTCAAGTTTAATCTTTTTAGTGTCTCACAAATGTGTGACAGGAAGAATTTTGTTCTTTTTACTGACACTGAGTGTCTTGTCTTGTCTCCTGACTATAAGATACCTGATGATAAATTGGTTCTTCTTAAAGTCCCTAGACATGACAATATATACAGTGTGGATATAAAGAATATTATTCCCAAAAGAGATTTGACTTGTCTGTTTGCCAAAGCCACTGTTGATGAATCTAAACTATGGCACAGAAGGCTTGGACATTTAAATTACAAGGCTATCAACAAGCTTGTGAAAGGGAACTTGGTCAGAGGATTGCCTTCAAAGGTCTTTGAGAATCCTGAAGTCTGTGTTGCTTGCCAAATGGGAAAGCAACATAGAGCATCTTGTAAGTCCAAATTGGTGAATTCAATAACTGAACCTTTGTTTATGTTACACATGGACTTATTTGGACCTACTTATGTGCATAGTTTGAATAAAAAGATGTATGGCTTAGTGGTCATTGATGATTTCAGTAGGTTTACTTGGGTATTCTTTTTAGCAACTAAGAATGAGACAGCTAGTATTCTTAAGGCTTTTATAACAAGGATAGAAAACCTATTTAATCACAAGGTTAAGATCATCAGATGTGACAATGGAACTGAATTTAAGAATCAAGTGATGAATCAGTTCTGTGAGGAAAAAGGGATAACTAGACAATTTAGTGTAGCTAGAACTCCTCAGCAAAATGGTGTGGCTGAAAGGAGAAATAGAACATTAATTGAGGCTGCTAGGACTATGTTGTCAGAGTCTAAGTTACCCACTATCTTTTGGGCTGAAGCAGTCAACACTGCTTGTTATGTGCAAAATAGAACTAAGATAGTCAAACCTCATAATAAGACCCCTTATGAGTTATTGCATGGAAGGAAACCTTTGATAGATTTCTTTAGACCATTTGGGTGTCCTGTCACTATCTTAAACACCATTGACCACTTAGGCAAGTTTAGTGAGAAAGCAGACATAGGTTTCTTTGTTGGTTACTCTACTGAAAGTAAGGCTTTTAGAGTTTTTAATCAAAGAACTGGGTATGTAGTGGAAAATTTGCATGTGACAATTAGAGAATCCACACCTAATGTTAATGGAAAAGGACCTGACTGGATGTTTGATATTGATTCTTTAACCAAAAGTATGAATTATCAACCAGTTGTTGCAGGTACTACTAACATGTCTGCAGGAACACAAACTAACCCTAATGCAGGTACACAAGCAAAGAAGGATGGATCTGCAGAGGAGTTTGTGTTGATTGAAAAGTGGAAATATGATAAGTACTTCTCTCAAACAGCAAAAGATGGAAAGAGTTCAGATGATGTAGCTGTTCACAAGGAAGTACCAAAGGTTGATGTGGAAGGTGTTGATGAACCTTCTCATGATGATAAGGAAAGAAGTATAGAGTCACAAGTTGATGAAATTCAAGGGAATACACCTAGCAGCAGTTCTCTGAACTCTGCTTCCAAGTCTAAACACTCTGCTGTTAAGCCAAAGCACTCTGCTGTTAAAGCAAAACACTCTGCTGTTAAGCTTGGTCACTCTGCTGCTGAACTCAAAGACTCTACTGATATAACTGGTGATACTGATGATGATTCTGATGATGAGATACCTGAATTAGGAAGAAGTGTATGTGGATACTGATGATGAAGTTGTTGATGTTTTTGGTGCTGAAGGTGATTTATCAAACTTGGAAACTGATATACCTGTTAGTCCCACTCCTACAACCAGAATCCACAAGAATCATCCAAAGGATCAGATAATTGGTGATGTTCACTCTGCTGTTCAGACTAGAAGTAAGTCAAAAGGGTTGAGTGATTTACTTGATCAGGGATTGTTTGCTCAGACACTTAAGAAGAGGAATAGCCACAAGGATTTACAGAATTGCATGTTTGCCTGTTTCTTATCTCAAGAAGAACCCAAGACCATTCACAAGGCTTTGAAAGATGAAAGTTGGGTTGAAGCTATGCAAGAAGAGTTGCTGCAGTTCAAGCTTCAGGAGGTCTGGACATTAGTTGATTTGCCTAATGGAAAAAGGGCAATTGGTACAAAATGGGTGTTCAGATGTAAAAGAGATGAAAGAGGTATTGTCATCAGAAACAAGGCTAGATTGGTGGCTCAGGGATACACTCAGGAAGAAGGGATAGACTATGATGAGGTATTTGCTCCAGTTGCAAGACTGGAGGCTATCAGACTTTTCTTGGCATATGCCTCATACAAGAATTTTCCTGTGTATCAAATGGATGTGAGAAAGTGCTTTCTTGTATGGAAAGATACCTGAAGAGGTTTATGTTATGCAACCCCTGGGTTTGAAGATCCTAAGTATCCTGATAGGGTCTACAAAGTAAAGAAGGCACTGTATGGACTACATCAAGCTCCTAGAGCTTGGTATGACACCTTATCTCAGTATTTGTTGAATAATGGTTTTAGCAGGGGAACCATTGATAAAACATTGTTCATTAAGAAAGACAAAAAGGATATCCTACTTGTTCAGGTTTATGTAGATGATATCATTTTTGGGTCTACAAATAAGGTGTTATGTGAAGGATTTGAGAAGCTTATGCACAGCAGGTTTGAGATGAGTTCTATGGGAGAACTGACTTTCTTTCTAGGGCTTCAAGTTAAGCAGAAGTCAGATGGGATTTTTATTAGCCAAGACAAGTATGTGGCTGATATATTGAAAAAATTTGGTTTCAAGGATGTGAAGGCAGCCAAGACACCCATGGATAAAAATAAACCTTTGCTCAAGGATGAAGATGGAGTAGAGGTTGATGTACATCTGTATAGATCCATGATTGGCTCATTGATGTATCTGACTGCTTCAAGGCCAGATATCATGTTTTCTGTGTGTGCTTGTGCTAGATTTCAAGTGTCCCCAAAAGTTTCACACTTGGAAGTAGTCAAAAGGATTTTTAGGTACCTAAAGGGTCAACCAAAATTGGGTCTTTGGTATCCTAATAATTCACCATTTGACTTGATAGCATACTCAGATAGTGACTATGCTGGAGCTACTATGGACAGAAAATCAACTACTGGAGGCTGTCAGTATCTTGGTCATAGGCTGATCTCTTGGCAATGTAAGAAACAAACAGTGGTGGCTAATTCGACAACTGAAGCAGAATATGTTGCTGCTTCTAGCTGCTGTGGACAAGTGCTCTGGGTTCAGAATCAATTGCTGGATTATGGGTACAATTTCATGAACACAAAAATTTTCATTGACAACAACAGCACAATGTGTATTATCAAAAATCCTGTTTTTCATTCTAAAACAAAACACATAGAGATAAGACATCATTTTATTAGAGATTGTTATGAGAAAAAGTTAATTCAAGTGGTTAAAATTCATACTGACAACAATGTTGCTGATTTACTTACAAAATGTTTTGACATAAGTAGATTTCAGTTTCTAGTTGCTAGTATTGGCATGATCAATCTTTAAATCATTCAACATCTTATCTTTGTATGTTTTTGTAAAATTTTGTAAGGATTTGTGCTGTTGATTTGTCATTATCTTGTGTTTAGTTAAAGTCTGCTGTTTAGTTGGATTGTTGCTATGCTACTCTGCTGTTATTATGGAATATTCTTGTTTGTGTTTGTTGTTTGCTACTAACCTTTTGCAGATATATAAACATACACAATCAAGTAAAACATTAACAGAGGAAATTCATTGATCATAAAGGCTTCAGTACATAATGTTTCCATACATTCAAGCTATTCAAAAGACAGATCAAAAGACATCAAGCTACAAAGATACACATCCTACATTTTAGCAAAATCAGGCATGACTTTGCTTCGTGGTCCCCTTGTGCCCATGGCTTCATATACCCTTGGGCAGGGGAGTGCAATGACTACTGGACGAGGAGGTGGATTTTGTTGCTGACTAGTGGATGAAGCCGCTTTCTTCTGCTGGTTGTTCTTCCTTGGCACAGCGGGTTTCTTCTCAACTGGACTTGGTTTTGGCTGAGGAATGTGGACACTTTTTGCAAAGTCGGCTGCGGCTTTCTCCAGTTGTTTCTGAAGTTCAGCAGATAGTGGATGTTTTGAAGGGATGGTTTCCCAAGCACCTTGGTAGTATGTCATATGTTTTGGCCAACCTTGCTGTTTCCCAGGCCAATCAGCTGTTTCGTCATCGCTTGACTCATCAAAAGACGATGGTGTTGAGGGGAGTGAATCGGAGGATGATTCTTCTTTGATCGCTTTTCCTTTGTTTTGTGAGGTGGATGCGTTCTTTGGAAAGTAATTCGCCCAACCACTTGAGTCATCAGAGGATGAATCCGAAGAAATTTCAATGATAGGCATTTTTGAGGAACTCATGTTGGCTTGTTGTTGAGTTAGGGTTTGGAATTGGGGATTTGCTTTTGTAATTAAGGATTTATGGAGTTGATTGTGAGGTTGGTATGATATTTAAGGAGGTGATTTTTAACGATTTTGGGAATGTTGACTTTCGGTCAACACTTTCATAACTCTGCTGATGAGTTTGAAAGTTGAAGGGTTAAACTGAAATATTTTGGCGCGTTCTTAACCCTAATTGAATCAAAAAGGTATCTTTTACCCAATTGATCTCATTACGTTCTAATTGCTCCAAACTTACACTCAATTATCACTCAACCACAACAATTCATATCATTTCACCCCAAACCCCCAAATTCAATGGCTCGACGAACATTTCCAGAAGAACACAATGAGATAGCGTTTCTCAGTAAGGTTAATGCAGCGGATGGATTTTACGAGGTAATGGATTTTCTGGGTTCGTCTAAGTTGAGGTATGCATTAACAGTTGCCCCTACAATTTACAAATCTCATATGCGACAATTTTGGTCAACTGTTAGATTGGATGTCTTAGATGGTGAGGAACGACTAATAGGTAGTGTGGATGGGGAGGACATTGTAGTTAGTGAAACCACAATTAAGAGAAGTTTGAAATTGTCAGGTACCCCAACACCCCCTACTATAACCCCAGAAGTTGTGATGGCTGAACTTGAGTCTTTTGGTTATGAGAGACCTGAGAATAGTGGGACATTTTTGAAAGGTCGTATGTGTCCCCATTGGAAGTTTTTACTGCATACTCTACAACATTGCTTGTTTCCTAAGATAGGTGGGTGGAGTGAGTTTAATGCATCTCAGGCAATGGCTTTCGTATGTTTAGCTACAGGGCAGCCCTATGATTTTTCTGTTATGATATTTGAAGGGCTGAAGAAATTTGTTAAGAAGAAGTTTTACTTATACCCTAGGTTTCTACAACTTATAATAAATAAACAGCTACGGGAACCTTTGAGGCATTCACAAATTGAGCCCTGTAGTAGAATGGCCATCAAGATGTTTGCATTTTTGAAGAAGGATGGGAAAGGATTTTCTGGTGTTATTACTCCCCTAACTGAGCATATCTTGAGTGTAGTGGCTGAAGTACATGAGGATGAAGAGGCTGGAACACCCACAGCTTCCCATCACACATCCTCATCAACAAGTTTAAATGAATCATCTTCTACTGAACCACAACCTACCCAATCACCTAGGAATTCACAAAATGAGAACATTGTGCACCCTCAGGCCAATGTTAGTATGGTAGCAGATGAGGCTGGTACAGGTGGTGGTGGTACCATGATGGAAGAGGCTGGCACTACTGTTTCCAACTTAGTAGTTGAACAGGACAGTGCTAACATACTTAAGACCTCGACCATGGCAACATCATTTGTAGAAGGTTCTCAGGAACCTGACACAACTGGTGGTAACCCCAGCCAAATGGATTTTATGGGGGGCTCAGATGTTCATCCTAGGGATGAGACTGAGTTTATGTCCAAGATTCACCTCTCAGAGAAGGTAACACATCTCGAAGTGATGAGGACAGAGATGAACATATTGAATTGATGGACACTTATGTACATATGGACATTGCAAATGATACACCTCTCGGACCAGGTCACACAGGTCGAAGTGTTGATGCTAGAATTGAACTTGAAACTGATGATTTGACGGCTAACATACCTGTACAAAATGACAATTCCAATGATCAACCTCTCGGGTCAGGTTACACAGACCGAAGTTGTGAGGATATAATGAAACAATTGAAAGAATTGACGGAAAATTGTACCAATTTGTCAAAGGAGGTGCTTGATCTGAGAAAAGAGTTAAAGACAGTCAGAGCTACTCAAGGTGCTGAAATTAGGAGGCTTAAACTAAGGGTTACACACCTTGAGGGGAGGCTCAAGAAGAGGTCCAAACCAAGTTTGGAAGAGGATGCTTCCAAACAGGGGAGGAATGATCAAGAGGCTGTTGTGAATGATAAGGATCAAGAAGATGTGGAGGATGTGATAGGCTCAGGGGAGGTAGAAAAAGAAGTTGTAAAAGAATCAGTGGAAGTTGAAAATGTTGGTGAAAAGGGTGACTCTGCTGGTGCAGAACACTCTGCTGATGAAGTTGCTGGTGCAGAAGAACACTCTGCTGATGTGAATTATGGGTTGAATGTTTCTGCTGTAGATAAAGAGAAAAGTGCTGGAGTTAAGAACTCTGCTGATGCTGAATCAGATGATGATCAAATGACTTTAGCTGAAGTGCTTCTGAATATGAACAAAGCAACTAAAACACCTACAACATCACAAGCTCAACCTATTGCTGACTCTGCTGAAGATTTTGAAAGGATGCAGAAATTAGCTGAAGAGGCTCAAATTGCTCAGAATGAAGAACTTGCAAGAAGTTTTGCAGCTAGTGAAGAAAGAGATCAGTCTGAACTTATGGAAAGTACTGCATTTAAAGAAGTTAGTCAAGAAGAATTGGATGCACAATTGCAGTATTTCATTGAGTCTGATATGATTGTCAGAGGTGAAGCTAGGCTGATATCAAATGATGAGCAGTTGAATGGAGCTGAAAAGACAAAAGAGCTTGTTGAGTTCATACTTAGAAAGAATGGATTGACTAGGTGGGAAGAGTTGATTAAGAGGATAACTGAAGCTCAGAAACATGGTTATAAGGGAAAGTCAACTTCAAGAAAAGCATTGGTTACTGACATGAAATACTATTTGAAGAATGCTAGAAACTATCAGATGAAGGATTTTAAAGGAAAGCCAGATCACTTAATTGAAAAGGAATTTTATGAAACTTATGCTCAGCTTAATCCAAGAAAAGTTCCTGAAAAGAAGAGAAATCCAGAAGTTATGGGATCTGACAATCTAAAAGCATCTGGAAGTGGAAGTGGTTCAAAATCTGTAGTAACTGATGTTGAGAAAGAGAAAGAAGTTGTAGTTGAAGCTGAAGAAGAACCTGAAGTTTTGCCTGAATCTTCTGCTGGTACAAAGAGATATAGAAGGAGAGTAAAGCAGGTGAGTAGGAAGAAGAGAAAAGTAGTGATGAGTGATTCTGAGGAAGAGGAAACAGAGGATATTGATTCAGGGAATGAAGAAGTGACTGAAGATGAGATGAAAGGGGTTATGGATCTCACAGTTCATGAACCTCAAGAAGAGCCTGAGATACTTGATGAAGTACCTTTATCGGTAAAATATCCAATAATTTCTTATTCACATGATATTTTAGCTGATAGTAGTGTATGCTGGGTGATTGAAAGATCAAATGGTTCAAGAGTGGGGTATACTAGTTTTTCTCAAATGATGCACTATATGGATAGAGATGATATTACTAAACTCTGGAATTTGTACAAGATGAGATATGGAGATACTAGACCAGAGATAGTGTTTGAGAGACTAAATTATTACTACTTGAAGAACATGTTTGAACCAGATGCAAGAAGTATTGAATGGAGGAAGTTGCTGAGCTCTACAGTTCAGAAGTGGTACTTATATCAAAGTTGTGGAGTTCATGTTTTGTCTTGCATAGGTGTTACTGTATATATGCTTGTGGAAAAGGACTATGTCATCAACAACAGTACATCTATTCTGTATCAAATGCTGCAACCTGGAAAGTTGGCACTTCAAAGACCATTTGATTCAGATCATCAAGCAAGAGAATTGATTGAGAAATACAAACAGTTGCTGGTATCACAGGTTTCAAAACAGTAAGGTGTTTGGAAGCATCCTCCTGGTGGTTATCTGGGATTAAGGAAACTTGATGATTTTTGGAGAAAAATATCAAGTTTAGGGGAGGATTGTTGGGTCTGAAATGCTGCTGATTGGAGAATTACAACTCTGCCGAATAGTTATGTAACTCTGCTGATTAGCACAAGAACTCTGCTGTTTTGGTAACTCTGCTGTTTAGGTATAATAGGCACATTATAACTCTAATGCTAGCTTACGAAGACTCTGCTGCTAGAAGGATTACTCTGCTGTTTATTATTTGTGTAAAGTATGTTAAGATAAGTATAGAAAAGATACGTATGAATATTTTTCTTGTATAGGAAGTTTTGTAAACCGACTAGGACTCCTTACGCTATAAAAGGAGGTTCTAGGGTTAGAGTTAGATATCGATTGATTGGTAATCTTAGCATACGTATTGTTTTACACTTCAAGGTTTCTTGTAACCCTATTGCTATTCAGAGCAATCGTATTAATATATTGAAGTGTTGTTTGATAATTCGTTTGTGTTTATTTTTCTTAAGATCAAATATTAGTTTCCGCATAATATTTGATATACAACCTAAGATCAGTTTCTATACCAATTACCTTAGATTTATCTAAAGTAATTAACAAGATCGTGAAGCTCAACTGGGATCAACAAAAGCATTCATCAAAGGCCACTTATTCTTCTCTTTTAAATCCGGTCGAATGAGCCACAGGAACACCACAACTTAATTTTTTATTTATAAAAAATTGAGGGGATAGATGTGGTGATTCTCCTGCTTGGATCGACGGGGATTATTCAGACTCAATTCCTTTAGGTCTCACTTTGTCAGCCGAATTATACCACTGTAAGGAATTGTTCGAATTCTATCTTGATTCGTTATTGTTGATTTTATTTATATATCGAAATCTTTAATTTGGGTTCATAGGAAACCAAGTTAATCTTAGATAATTCATGGATTAATAATAGATTAAAAATGTTTTAAATCATATCGTGTGGTTAGGTAAATTAATAGGGATGTTCATTTGTTAATAAAACTGAGACGACTCACTGAGTCAACTCAGTGGGTGAAACCAACTCGCAAATCGCCCTTGTGTGCTCTTTATCATCTTGTCGTTATTGTTGCTTCGAACGAGTGTTATTGATTCCTGATATTGTTCCTTATGAATCTATTTCATTTTGAATCATCAGTATTGTTCAACCTTCAAGTAAAAATGATGTTAGTATGATTGTGCTATCCTCAGGTCGGGTATAAACCCTTTCAGGATTTGGGTCAGACACATCCGGGTCATGGTTTGGCCTCGGATTCGATCCTGAATTTCTGAAATATTATAGGTTTGAATTAGTGTGATGACTATATAGGTTGGTTTGATGCGAATTTGGGTTGAGCCGAGACCACTTTGCTCTCGGATGCATCATCTTAGTCTTGGTTGCGTTACTTTGGTCCAGATGCATCATCTTATTCTTGGATGCAAATTGGGTTCCTGTGTATTAGAGTATAGAACTGGGTATCTTGAATGTGGCTACTAAGTTGGATTCCTAGTAGCTTGTTTCTTTTGTTTTTACCTCGAATGATGTCACAGTCCTCGTTCGAGATCATCCTTCCCGCCTGTTTCCAATCCGTGAGTTAAACTTTGTTGACTATTGCTATTGTGGGTATTTTAGTGGGGTCTGGTTTGGGAGATTTGCGGATAGATGTGTATGCGTTAGGCTAAGTATCGGACCTCTATCACTTCTGTGTCGATCAAGTAACCCACCTAATCCGTTGCTATTCGGAATACTTGTATTGGGTTACAAGCTTTCCAAGAACCAAATACTCATGTCCAGTTTTAAGTTGTGTAAATATTTAGGCAAAATATTACTCCTCCAAAAATTTGAACCTGCGTTAAATTGTATTCAATTTAAGGTGCGTTAAAATCAGTTAAAAGAAAGGTGTGTTAAAATTTTTGGCCATTAGACTAGTGGGCTCAAAAGCCCAATTAAAGGGGATGCAATATGGGCTAATCGAACATAGGGTGCAATTAGTTTTAGAAATGGGCCAGGCCCGCTAGGAAACTAAGAAATGTTATGATTCAAGTAATTTAACAAGTTAGTCTGGTTCAAAAACGTAAAAGACCAGTAAAAATGCATAACATTCGGATATACATGAGATTAAATATTTGAAGACGTATATAACTACTTAACAGACTTACATTATATAAGAAACATTGAACAAAAATAATTGGTAATGGACTTGGAATAATTGGACATATTTTTGACTATATTGACGTTTAATGGATTAACATCGGACTAAGTAAATTGTGGATACATTATTAGTTTATTTAATGGTGTCATTTAAAATAAGTTTGTTATTGAAAAGAGTTATGAACCCAAGTACAAGAAAAAGGGGTAGTCCAAATCTTAAAAGGACTCGTGATAAGATATATTGGGTTTGACAAAAAGAGTAAATACTAATATTTGGGAAATAGACTCCAAGCAACTAAAATATACTACTAATGAGTTATAAAATTCGATAACTATTAAACACATTTAGCACATCTAAAATTTGTTTATTAATTTTACTTAACTAACTGGATAATTAAATACCGAATAACATCAATAGACAAATTAACTATAACGAACTAATTGGACAGTTAGACTAGACTACTAGAAAATATTCTAAAAAGTAGGATTAACTATTACTATCAAGTGTTCTTATTAAAAACTTGTCAAGAAACATTATTCTGAGGAAACCGAGTTTTTATTAAATCAAGACAACTTTTGAAAATTTTTATAAATGGAATTGTCATGTCAAATTTATAAAACTCTCTAAATCTATACTTAGACATTGAAAAACCTTTTTATAAAAACTCGACAATAATCGAAACTTGTAATTATTAACATGAAAACATTTACTATGTGATATACAATTTTGAGTTTCTTATAAAGCTTAAATTACCCTTTTCAAAACTATATTAATTATTTCCAAACTATTTGGGATTATTAGGTAAACATAAAAAACATATTAATTGATTTAGTTATAGGCATTCTCCTTTTGACACCATTTTCCTCGACTTCGTTTATCATTCATTCCCCGCCTCAAATTCCCGTCCGTACTTCTCTCGACTGTGTCAATTTTCTATTCCTTTTGGCGTGAGTATTCTTGAGTCTATGTTCTTACCACCACATGAAACAGTAACACTAAAAACTTTAATATAAATAATCCACGAAAACTAAAACTCTCGTCCTGATGCGTTCACCGAGCTTTAAATTTATAAACAAGAATTACCGGTTAACTAGGAACACATTCGGGCAAGTATACCCTAGTCATTTGTAGTATAGAGGTTGTGGTAAGTCAAGGTCGTCCCAAGAGACTTGGTTGCACTCAAGTGTCGTTTGTTTGTTTAAGCAAGTAACAAGTTGATGGTTATGATTGTCACGGATCAAACCAACAAGAAAAGCAATATGAGAACAAGCACACAAAGAACATACATGTTTGGCAATGATAATAAGTGAGTTAGAACTTGGTGTAAGCCTTTACTAGGATTTGGTGTAAGGACTTGGTGTAAGCCTTTACTAGTTTGGAAAACATATTATCATTGGTACTCCTTTCGGCCTTTATAACCAATAATAATTTAGTGTTTTATAAATCAAATATACATAAGTCTTAATCAATTGGTCATGTCATAAAACTTATGCCTAAACCAACAACAACCAAAGATGTTCTTTCGATCCCATAACTTTGATGTTATTAATTTGTGAAGTTCCATTTACTTGATGAACACATATTCAAAAGATGTCTTTCGACCTTTAATCCAAATTAAACATTCACTTGTCATGTTTATTAAGTTTCTTATACAATCGTCACAAAGTACAAGACCAACACATTCGTCGACTAATGAATTGAAATCAACCACTATTGAGAATCCCGTCGACATGTAGACCCAACAATGATTAATCAAAATAATAAACAAGACAATATCCAATTTAACCAAATATGATGTTATCAAACAAACACTAATTATATCCAAACATCCTATCATCACAAGTTATCATATAAACCAAACAAGTATACAAAACAAAACCATATTGTATTCAACCAAACATAAGTCTTCAACAATCATGGAAATCATAAGCATCATGAAATATAAAAGTAGCAAGAGTTTACCCAAGGTATCAATTACAATAGGTAAAGGTGAAGGATTATAGCAACCTTCAAGCCTCCAATCAACTACAACTTCTAAACAAGCCGGAAAATCACACCCGAACACTTCTTCAAGCACTTGAGCACTACTTCTGGAAATGGCAGAGGGTTGTGGTCTTTTGGGGTTGATAATAGTTGGTGAAAATTCGTCCTTAAGGGTGGAGGCTAGAATTTCACACTTGAAACCATGCCAAAGTAGTCTTATTTATAGGTAGAAGCCACCCTTAGCCAACAAGTAAGTAACTTGGGCACAAAGTGTCATAAAATAGCAGGTTTAGAAGTTAATAGAGGCACATGATCGGACTTGGGACTTAATGGCACTTAAAGAAGCATTAAAAATAACTTGGATAAGGCAGTTTCAGCCAACCGATCGGATGCGGGGCAATACCGATCGGTTGGAGCTCTCGTAAAAGTCAAGTTTGCTCCATCCTAATCGGATGCGGGCTCCTACCGATCGGATGGAGCCTCCTGGCCAGAAGTGATAAAAACCAAAGTTGTAGATCTTTCTCTTAGCTTTCCGTGGGCGCTTGAATCAACTAAATCCGAGTTCGTATGCTCAAGTTATGGCCAAAATGGTGGAGGTGTGTCGGGAACAACGAGTCTTCCATTATTTATTCGTTTGAGCTTCTTTTCTTCATTTCTTTCCTCGTTTTCCCTCTTGTGCTTTATTCTTGAGTCTTTGGAGTGACAACTTCATGACTTTATCTTCTCGAATATACTCCAAGAGACTCGCATTTGTCGGGAATTCTTCGTATATGCATAAATCTTCATTTATTGATCAATTCTTCGTCTTTTTCTTCATTTTCTTGTACTTGAGCTTCCATGAACCTAAAATAGCAATTATACTCCATTAAGTACCATAAGTTCATAAAAGTGACCAATATATATGCATAAAATCCAAAATAACGCTCCTAAAAACATGTTAGATTTGAGCGTTATCACGTCCTTCCAAAATTCTTTATCTTTCGAGGCATATTCTGAGATAAATATATATATTAGGTTGTGCCGATCCGGCGCCATTGTGCCATTCCTTCAATATTGTTGTGTTGCCATTGATGCCAGTTGTGATATTTGTGCATTGCTGCAAGCTAAGGTGAGTTCATGGCCCCTACATTTTACTTGTTTTATAACTGTTTTGGGGGAGAATACATGCTTGTTTTTAAACTAAATGCATGCATATACATAAACTTATAACTTGTTTTTATCTAAGGACATGAATTATTTGATTGTTGAAGGTGTTATGAAATTGACCAACATTATTTTACCAAATTATTGCGCAGTTAGCCTAAGACTCTAGAACCCATTACTATGCCCGCCTTCATGCACTGTTAATTCCGGTTAGGAAGTGCGATTAATATAAATAGATCTATTGGGGTGACACCCCCGTTTGGTTGGCCAGAAGGGTCAATGCGGGCGTATATTAAGTCGGATTACGAGTGAATTGGGTTAGGCACTCGCTAACGGCCCCATTATTATTATTGATGTGCTAGGTTATAACGTACTGAACGGTCGAGCTTCGGATGCCTGAACTTAGAGCTAGTGCAATAGAATATTATAATTTGAGACACATACCCTACCCATGGTCCACATCACTAATTTTGAGCTTAAAGCATGCATTAAACTTTGATACCATAACATTTTGAGCAGGGTAATAGAACTTTTGTTAAATTCGTATCATCATTACTGTTTTATAATAAACCTATTAAATCACCAACCTAGTGTTGACCCTTTTTAGCATGTATTTTCAGGTTTAAGGTGATAACTTAGTGGCGAAGAATTTTGGCAGGGCATGACATGGTCATAGAAGACTCTAATATAATTGGGACCACTTAAAATCTTTTATGGGCTTATATTTCCGCACTATTTTTGAAATGTTGTAAACAAATCATTTTTTAATAAGAAATCTAATTTAAACAGTTGAATTAAAACCGTTCTTTGTTCCTTGTGTTGTGATACCAATTTAGTAGCACCCAAACATGTATGCTTCCGTTAAACTAGATTTTGGGGGTGTTACAGGCTCCTACGCCAGCAGTTGCTCATGATGATGTTGATGAGCAGGACCGCAGTAGCAGCAAGGGGAGATGGAGCTGGTAGTTCTACGGATGCCTACAAGCGTATGAATCAGGGAGATTGGCAGGCCCACCAAGGGGCTTGGATGGGTCAGATGGACACATGGATAACCAGGACGGACCAGCGGTTTGGTTGGATGTATGACCATACACTGCGACAAATGCATCACCTCTCTACTCGTGATCAGCTGGACCCACACCTACAGATTGACCGATTCCTTGGCCGAGAGCATGACTACCCACCCTATAGGTACACTGGGTACCTCCCTCCTGGTTATGACTACCGCTATGACACCGCCCCCGATCAGTGATATCTTTGGTTGTTTTTGTTGTTATCTTTGAACAATTTCATTATGATGTGTGATGTTTTAAAATAATCTAGGGTCTGAAATAATTTAGGATTGGTCCTGTGGTGGCCTTTGGATATTTGTGACATTTGTGATGGTTTTATTTAAGTATCTAGGACTTCTTTCCTGATTTTCTTTTTAATTGTTTGTTTGCTTGTTTGTTTTTTATTTTGTTTGATTTCGTATATATGCTCCATCTTTATTTGTTTATCTTTCATGTGTCGAATAATTTGTGAAAATGCTTTATTTTATTTTTAACCTCGTCTTAATTGCATATAAAGGTATTTTACAAAAAGATAAGTGTAGGGAAGATTATATTTGTTTATAAGAACGAATTCGAACATGAAAGTTAATAATTAATGATTAGCATATATTTATGTGTTTGTTTAGAGTCAAATGCTTGTATCGAGTCACAATGAATGTTCGGCAGTTTTTCCAGGTTTAATTAATCAGGTTTTTCTAGAAATTTTCCAGAAACAAAACGTAAAAATACTGTCAGGTCATACCTGACGACGTCAGGGTTAACGCTCGACGACGTTAGGAACTGTAGCAGCACAGTTTCCCATGATTTTGTTTTTCTGCTAGAACTTAAAATTTTTTGTAAAATTTTTAGAATTTTAAGTTTTCAGGAATCTGTAGACATTTATTTTGCAAGCATTATATGTTACTTTGTTTTCTAGGAATTAGTTTTTAAATATATATATAGTGTTTACCTCCGATTTTATGCGAGGTTTTGTGTTTCGTTTTCTTAGTGAATTACAGGTTATATTGGACAATAAGATGAAAGTATACAATGGAAGTGAAGCTTATCAAGTTTGTTTTCTTGGAGGAAGATTTAACCGTGTTTTCACATCGTCCATCCGAGCAAATCAGGCTAGTATTAGTTTTTTTCATCTAATTATTTTTCCCGTTATCATAACTTTGATACTTTTCAAGAAAATTGGGGACAATGTTCAATTTAAGTTTAAGAAGGGTAAAATGGGATACCTTAGAAACTATAACTTCGCTTGATATTTGTTTTGTTTAGAGTAAATGTGTAATAAACTAAGAAAGATACTTGTTAGGGCAATTTTAGCACTAAATTTAAATTTTTTTACAACATATAATAGTGAAACTTTAGTTTTAATAAGCGTCTCTTAGATAGGAATTATATAGCTAGCACAAAAACCCTTCCACTCAAAAATTTCCACCCCAAAAATGTGAGGTTCGCCTTTAAATATATAGGAAAAAGCATTCACCTTTAATGCTTATGAGTGTACTGGTAGTATATAGATTATAGAACTTGCATTTGTGATGCATCCCGAGATCGCTAGTGAGACTACATTCGTGTGGTTAGGATTTACTAAATGATAAGAGGCATTAGGATAACCCTTGTTTTAAACCTGTGTTTATAATTACGTTGGCTACACCGGTCAAGTAATTTTCCCACACCTTTGCGATATACTCATTTTTAGTACAAGATACCCCTAGTACACCCCTCAGTGCCTATCTTTTAGCGGTTCTCATGATATTTTGGTGGATTTCGAAATATTAATGAAGAACATTGTTTACAACCCACCCCCAGATGTACACCCAAATTGCCTTAGTCATCCTTGTATGCACTCATTTTTAGTGTATTATTGTTACAATATATTTGTTAAACCCTTTGTCAATTGTCTAATTGGTTACATGGTTGCTAAGTCAAGTCATATCTTGTAAATACAGTTTTGGGATGATTGAGACTCAGTAAAGTACTAGTTGTTATGGAGTAATGGGAAAGAATGTCACGTTATTACCCCCATATGTGCGTTACTATTTAAAGTACTCCAAGTTTTTTTCATTTTCTTAATTCGGGTCATTAGTTAGTTATGTGTAAAGTATGTAAAAGTTTAAGTGTAGGGAGGTTGCAAGATCCCTTTGATGTATTATTTTGGATGGTAGGGCAAGAGTGTATGAAATATATATATATATATATATATATATAATAAAAAGAAAAAAAATAGAAAAAGACAAGAGAAAAACATATGGACTACCATCATTTTTTTTTTTTTTTTTTTTTTTTTTTTTTTTTTTTTTTTTTTTTTTGCTTTTGTCAAGAAAGTGTCAAGAAAAATACAAAAAGAGTTACTAGTTCGCGAGTCAAGTTGAGTCGAGTCTTGGCTTAGCAACGCCTCATTGTACATGTAATTGACCAAGGTAATAAATTTTCCTATATCCAACAAACCGTGTTTTCTATACTCTTACACTTAACGTTACAACCCTTGAAAAACCCTCTTTGATAGTTTATCCTATGTGCTTACGCCAAAGTGGTGGAGATTTGATCCTTTCCCAAGCCTATGGTAATCTATGTGCTATGACAGGTAGAGAGTGTTATATTTTCCCGTTTCCATTCATGTTATATAACTTTATACACCCGAGAGATGTGAGAATCCAAACACTTTATGTGAGGTGCTAGTATGTAATTTCCGTGCTTATTTTGACTAACGTGGAACGATTGTATGTTGTAATTACTTTTATATTAGTGTTAAATTACCCCTAGCTTGTAAATTGATTAGGATAAAGGCTCATTTGCTTGAGGACAAGCAAATCCTAAGTGTAGGGATATTTGATAAGGATTTATTTGGTACTTTTTTAAGGGGTCATTTAAGCCCAAAATCGTATAAATATGATCAAATATTACCTCAAATCGTTTCTTTTTGTATTTTAGGTACTTGGGACGAGAATTCTGGAATTTGGCACTTTTAGGGCGTATATGGACGAAAAAGTGACGAAAACAACAAAGTCGCAGAAATTCTGTGAGACATGGGAGTCTGACGGCGTCACAAGCTACAACGTGACGCCGTCCCTTGTAATTCAAGATGGATTTCTAGTGGAAAACTAACAAGTGATGCCTTAGAAGAATTTGAAGACTTTATAACCTGACGCCGTCAGGTGTAAACTGAAGATGGGAGTCACGCTTTAAGTTAACAAGAGACGGCCCAGAAAGAATTATCGAGTGATGGCTTCGAATCCCTTCTTGACGATGTCAGAACGACGACTTGCACAAGACGAAACTCAATCCACGGTGAGCTGACGAAGTCAGAAGCTATATGTCTCTGAGTTATAAAACTATATATATTTTCAAATGTTTTCATTGTAATGTGTAACACTTTGGAGGACAAAACCCTAGACGATTTTGACAGCTTTTGTAAGGCTTTTCCAGCCTTTTTCATCCATGTTCAATTGAAGATAAGTTATTCGTTTAATCATTCAATATGTCTATGTGTTGTTTGATTACTTGTTTATCTTTTCTTCTATCTAACATGCTAGCTTAATTTTATTTGTGTTTGCTTAGATCTAGTAAAACCTAGTTATTGAATATTGATTTGTTGTCTCTTGTTTAGTTGATTGCCTCGCGTTAGGCTAAGAAAACTGGCTGACCTCTTATATGTAACTAGCTTGGATGTCTTAGAAAACGCAACCGTAGAGTGTACTATTGGTTTTTCTCGTTGTATTTATTGCATAAATTGCGGCTTGTAGATCCTAGAAAACTTAATAGACTTTAAGTAATTTAAGGGAGACTAAGATTCATAGAGTTGGGGACTTCGGCACCTCCCCACGACCAATATTAGGGAATACAGCACTTCAACTAAAACAAGGACGTGACAATTCAACAAATCAGTAGGAGATAACTAGGGAGTAATTAATTCTAAGTGAACACGTTTTCCCTATCATAAGAGTTACCACCAATTTACTTTTCTTTGTTATTAGATTAATTTTAGTCTTATAATTAGTTTTTGGGTTAGTTGATTAGCAACTAATTCCGCCCTCTCCTTCAAAACCGAGATTTTTACTTGCTTTCAAAAAATTATAAAAATACAAAAAGAATCATCCCTCACCTCTAGACCTATCTCGTCATACATCTTGACCTTTCCACAACTATTGCGAGACTATTCCCCTAGAGAACGATCAATCCCTCGGACTTACCTATACTACGCTACAACGGTTAGGTACACTGCCTAGAGGATTGTAAAACCTTTTGCGAGGTCCTACAAATCCCGCATCATCTTCTTTTATATGAATGTTCCTTTGTTAAATGTTCGGAGCTGGGATTGACAATCTTATTCGAATGTTGAAACCATTGTCTTGATATTGTTCAAGGCTTCCTTTATCTCTGCTAAGTATGGATTGGAAGATTCATTTCGTCTATTGACAAGACCGATTACTCGTGAGATATTTGAATGTAAGTGAGAAAGGTTGACCATCCAGGTTGTCTGCATTTGTTCACTGTTTAATTGTTGTATGATTTTAACTCATTGATGAGGTTGTTCTGAAGTTCAGCCAAATGAAACCTTATCCTTTCATTCTTTGAGAGATGATGATATTGACAGATACGTAGTTCTGAGTCGGGAGACTTATCTAAGACTGAAGCTCTTTCATGAGGAATTTTGTTGAGACCAGCTTGTGTAGTTTCAATCATAGTTCTTATTGGTTGGCTTGAAGTTCCAGGAGATACATGTCTGTCAAAAGACTTCTGAAGTGAAACATGTTGAGGGTTAGCAACAGGAAAACCCGAGTCACATAGACTCTCAGTTTGCGTAGACATTGATATCATAGAGATATCAGTGTTATAACCTACATTCAATGTTGGCAAAATGTTAGCATTGGTAGGATTTCCATTTTTTTGTGAAGATCTAATATGATCCATTACAACAGTTCCGGCTTGATCACTAAGATTAGCAAAGTCACAAAGACTTAAGGGATTTCTAGGTGATATTGATATCGGTGCTAGACTCGGTGTTCTACCTATCCTAATGTGAATGTTTGGGTTTTGGCTAGGAGGGGTAACTACATGCACTGTTGGGTAGACATGACTGCTTCAGTGTCAACTAGCAACAAATGCACTCTGACAGTAGATGTGTGAACTCGGTCTCTATCCCTAGTTTGGTGAAGGCTATTATTTATTTTCTGCCTTTTCCCTTTTTTAGGGACATCATATTCTTTTTCAACTCAAACGCATTGAAATCCATAATTAGTTTCATAATTAATTGTTCTTATGGAAATGGGTAATATTAGTTACTAATTCTTCTCCCCTTGTTCTTACATACTCCATGTCCTCATCAGATTTTTCATTTGAGAACATATGGCTTTGAAAAACGTTTAGTGGCTGATTCCCATCTGCTCCCTCTTCTGCATTCCTTGGTGGATCTATTCCCTGACTTTGATTCCCTGAATCTTGGTCTTGACCTCTAAGGAACCTAAGCGCCACACTTCTAGATGGATCTAGTCCCGGGGTAGGTCTAGACAGTTCTATCCAGTCCATGGGATCCCTAATAGTCCTAGCATTCACGACCATAAATTCATTTTCTCCCTATAGGTTCCTTGGCATAAAAGTTGGTTCGAGTTTATCATTTCCACATCTATAGGTGATAAATGGTGTCATAAAATTTCTAAGATTTTCTTTTGATCTATCCAAGCATTTAAGATGATTAGTTCGAGCAACATCAACAATGACCAGTTTGAAGAATAAAGGAAATGGAAGAAATTGTGGAAAACGTAGAGGGGGGGGGGGTGAATACGTTTTCGTTTAAAAACTAGAATCTTTTTTATCAAATAACCAATCAAGTGTGACGTAATATGAGAAGTGACAACAAAAAGTCTTGCAACAACTAGTGATAATGGAATTCCATAAGTGAAGCATATTACCATAACACAAACATAGACACAACATAAATACCACACAATATAAGCAATAAGCCACACAAACATAAAAACAATGCAAATATAAAATGGTAAATGCAAAGATAAAAGGTAAAGAGATAAGTAAAGAAAGCGCAAACCGGATACGATGATTTATAGTGGTTCGGTCACGAAGCTCCTCTTCGCCCTACTCTACTCCCCAAGTACCCAACTTGAGAGTTCACTAATTAACATGCTCCCTTCTTGGCGGAGAAAACCATACAACGTCGCTTACAATATTTTCCGACACTAAGCTAGATGTCGAGTTCTTCTTCGGGTACAACCAAAACCGTTATGTTTTATGGCCCAACATAACAAACCTTGTGTTTTGAGGCCTAAACACATAAACCGCGTCACTTACATTATTTTCCGACATTAAGCTAAATGTCGAGTACTAATCTAGCTAGTACCAATCTTACTCACGATCTACCCGATCTTCACAAATCACACAAGCTACAAGATCCACATGATCTACACTCGATCTACCCTATTTACTCACGAGCTACCCGATCTACTCACGATCTACCCGATCTACCTTATCTTCACACGATCTACCCGATCTACTCACTATCAACACAAGCTACACAAGATCTCCCCGATCTCTACAAGATCACAATGATCCATACAAGACGACTAAACAAGACAGTGACAACTTGATGTATGTCTAGATACAATAAGTAAATGACTAGTAATGCAAGTACACTACACTAATACTATAACACCTTGTATCTTCTTGATACTTTGTGTTCTTCTCTTGTACTAGTAGAGGAATGAAGGTGATCACTTGAATGGATGATTGGATCACTCTAAAACAAAATAAAACTCTCTAAATGATCAAAGAAAGTGATCTAAATAAAAAGGGATTAGACCAGAGAAAACTGACTGGAAAAATCAAGTTGGAAGTGTAAAATGGTCCACTATTTATAGGCAAAGAAAAAACTAGCCATTATAGACAGACGGTACCACTAAATACCCGACGGTACCACTAAATTTAGTGGTACCATGGTACCGTGCCAGAAAAGGGATGCTCCAGTTTTTGTTTTTAGTGGTGAAGGTTTATTTGGGGAAGTTTGGAGCTGTTTTAGGGGGAAAAATAGCTGTTGGGATTATTAAACTAGTTTTTCAAAATAAAATATTTCTTTTTAATTCAAAAATAATTTGTAAATGCATTTTTGAATTTTTTTTTGTCACATTAAAAATGTGAAGTTTAGAGAAAAATATAATCCTTTGATCATTAGTAAAGTTTTAGATTTGTTTTTTCATACCTTGAGTGATTTACGTCAGGATATAAATCTACGACTCTTCCGAAGCATACTTGAGACGTCGAGAGATGTTCATGTAAATATGAATTGATGATTTGTGTTTACAAGTAACTTGCGCATTTTACGTTATGCATTACAAGTTACATATTTGTCATTATTAAAACCGAAGAAACCGTTTAGTTTAAATATCGTAATATTTGCACTAACAATCTCCCCCTTTTTGAAGATGACAAATATGTAAACCGTAACATACAGTAAAATGTAAAGGTTACCTGTTTACACTTCCTTCTCCCCCTTTTGTCGAAGCAAAAAGGTAGTTGCCTCGAGCTCTCCCTTGTTAAATCCCTTGTTTATACTTCGCTCCCTACTCCCTCTTATTACACTACTTTCCTTTTTTCCCAAAAAGGTGAGCTTGCATCATCCCAATGAAGTCTTCTATCACTACTATTAAAAAGACTCCATGCTATGTATTCAAATACTCCCGAGCTCCCCCTAGCTCAATGCTCTCCTATGGTAATTGTATCCCCTTCCATATTTACCTTTGTTTCTAGCGAATTCATGGATCAAATTCTTACAAAGGCTTTTCCTACATCAAGGGTTAGCTTCGTGCAACATAATATATAAAAGAATAGGAGCAACATTATAGGGATGGAATACTCATAGCAAGACATGAAAAGGTTAAACTATGTTAAAGTGTAGCTACAAAAAAAAAAGAGTTTGGTGAGGTATGTGAGCATATCAAAGTATGCTAGAGGTTAGACACGTGATGAAAGTGTGCCAAAAGTATAAAAACAAAGAAGAAAGCCCAAGAAAGTTGAGTGTCCAAAATAAATTGAATGCAAATTACAATTCAAAGACACTTGAGTGTCACAGCCCGATCGACAACCTAAGGTGTATTTGTTCAATCAATCATGGGAATGAAACATGAAATTATGGGAATTACTTCTTCTAAGTTGTCATTGGAAAGGTGAGTTCCAACAAACGTTTTGAACAATATAATCATCTACCTAAGATGATTGGCGTTGAGGATAGTTTGTTGAAAAGACGTACTCTAAACGAGGTAGACTCGACAGAAGTTATACCAAAAAAAAATGAGAACGATACGAACCTAAATGCGAATGGAAATGATTCCATCAGATGGGAAGTGTTGGATTTGACCTTTGAGGAAAGGTGGGAAAAGACGGTTTAGATTAATATATCATTTGCACTGACAATGAGATGCATGATATATTTCAAAGGAGAAAAAATATGCATGTAATCCTAGTGAGGGTGAATTTCTCTAACGGGGTTGGTGTAACAAAGTTCTAGAATTCTAGTTTTGGATGATCCTAGTTGTGTGTTAGAGATAATTTTGGTGCATGACGGATTTTGTGTGATTGTGTAGTAATAGACTTTGGTTGTGAGGATTGAAGGTTATTGAACTAATCATCACTATCAAGAGTGAAGAATAGTTACAAGGTTTGAGTGTGATGATGAATGATATTATTGTGAGGTTTAATGTGAAGAATTCTAGGGAATAAGAACCACATTTGTGTGTTCTTGAGAGTGTTTGGTAAAGGACTATATGTGTACGAATGTGTTTTATCTCCCCCTTAATTGTTGGCCATTCGGACAAGATGTTTTGAGAGACGAATCAAAACTAAAGAGGAAAACAAACGTTGACGGAAGCGATGAGCTTAGTAACGTTATAAAAAATGGTGTATAGCATACAATAAAATTCACCTTTGAAGTCATGTAGCTCTTCTCAATCATTGTGAATATTCATAGAACATTCATATGATGAGGCATGTGATTACGTGGAAATGTGCTAAGGGTTAAGAAGATAAAATCTTCAAGGTTGTGGAGTTAGTGATAAGGTTCTAGTAGGGTTATCTTTGATAGAAGAAATTATGTTGATGAAGAAGGGTTATCTCAACTTATCCTAGCGGTTCTTCGCTTGAAGTGTGTGGAAGAAGAGTGGGATGCGGAAGCATTGGTAGTGTAGAAAGAAGGTTGAGAATTGTAGGTAAGTTGAGAAGATGATGGATACGGAAGTAACTGTAGGATATTGGATATCATAACACAATGATGGATTTATGTATTGACCGAATTCTAGAGAGAGAAAAGAGAGGTTGGGATATTCTAGTGAGAGAAAGTTCAATGTATTAGCTTGAGAGAAAGTAAACATCCAACCCTTTCCCTTAGGAGGGAAAGGGTATATATACATACATATGAGACGCCCCACATGGGCTGTGGAGTGAGCTGACAGTGGGTAAAGACCCGACCCACTTCCAAAAATATTACTATAACTAAACTGGTATTACTATAACTAAACTAATATTAATAAGCCTACGAGCTAACGTAATGCTAATGGATACTCGGGGTGACCGAGTCTTTCATATGAATATTTATATTCCTAACAATCTCCCCCTAAGGAAGGTCACCCCGGAAATTACAATTTGAATTCTAGCATTCTAACGAACTTAATTTCCTAGCTCGTAGTCTTTAATTCTTCATAATAGGTAAACTTTGTACTTGAAGCAGTGATCTTTTGATGAATGTTCCTTTGGTTTGGGTGATCTTTTGAGCTTTCATCGAGATCATCAGCCACCGTAAATCTCCAAATCATCCTTGATATAATATTGCCTCCATGTGATTTTTGTGACCTTTGGACTGGCATGCTCACACTTTTCTGGATCATGATAACTATCATTAGAGTTGCGGAAGCTGTGTTGTAGGTCTTTCAGCTATCATGATGTCTTTGATAATGAATTGGAAGTGTGAGCATGGAGTGTGGATTGACACGTCTCTACTGGAATCAGGTACCACCTTCACCATCTTTATATGGATCTAAAATAAAACAGTTAGCAATAAAGTTGAGGAACGAATATGGCTTTGTCATTCGCCCGGTGTGGTTGGATTAACCTTGGGTTCCGTGAGGACCGACCTGTGATCAGGTAGAATCCCCTTTAAAGAAGATTCTCCTTGACAGGACTTTCCAGCTTGTAGTAATGAGTCTTCCAACAAATTAATGTCAGAATCATCATACTAAGCATGTTCTCATACCGGAACGTCTCAAAGTAGACAGCACGATAGAGTGAATCAGTGAATTAAATACCCACTGATTGATGAGAAATTGATTAGAAAAATCTCGCGTGTTATTGGATAAACATTTTATGCAACACGACGAGGGTTTTATAAATTGAATCACATCTCTGTCATAAACACTTTTGTTTGAAAATTTACACAATCAATGTGCTCGAAACTCAGTTGGTGAGCCTATTGAAAGGTTTTCCAAAAGCATCCGTCAATCCATTTCCTGGAACAAGTTTGATTCAAATGTGAATCGCCCCATCGTTTCTTTCCAGTTGTCACTAGTTTGATCCATGAAGGATCTCACATGTCACCTACCAAGAGCTTGTTTGATGTTGGCTCTAGAAGGATTTCCATCTTCATTGTGAATACTTTACGTATCACTCGGATGTTTTGGCAATACCACAAGGATAATGCGTAGGACTCTTAATATATGTTTTCTTACTTTTCACGGTGTATGAAACAGCAAGCATATTGGAAGTGTGTCCTAATGAGATTTATGAATGATCTCTTGGCTCTAGACTCAATAGTGCGTTTTGATTTAGTGATCGGAGGCTGGAGAGAACTGCCACCTTTTCAATATCGTCTAACTCGGAGTGAGAGAGACGATAGAAATGTATTGATCTCCGTGACAAGTGAAACAAGAGTCCTTTGAGGGACCTTGAGTGGCTAGGGAGGGTTGTGTAGCGTATCACTGGGTCCATGATACTTGTCTTCAATGTCAGCAATCAACTACGTGATTCTGACAGCATATGTATTGACCCGGTTTCTGCCTAAAGTGTAAGGAGGGCTTCTTTCTTTTCACCCTTTATCTTTACATTTCTTTTTCATTCTTCAACCCCTTTAGCGCTTACCAAGACTTCATTACTAGTACCTTGTGGGTTTGTTCTAGTACTAGCTCCATCTCAGTCGGCACTCTTCCCTTATTCTCACTTTTCTCCTTTTTAATCATTCCTAAGGACTTCTATTCTAACTAGAGGATTGTCCCTGGGAAGATCCCTCCAGTTCTGGCTGGATCATGGGAACTGATACCTAACCTTACCATCCTTATAACTCCAGTACATTAAATAAAATGGTCGGTCTTTGGTATTCATCCACAATTGCCATCATAAATCATTTGCTCCCCCTCAATATGTGCATCGATATACGAAAGAGTTTAGCACATATTTAGGAGCCTACACATGAGTCCAAAAGATCACATTTTATCAGATTTCATATTTAAATCACATTCTCTCCCCCGATCAAAAATTTCAAACCTTTTGAGATTTGGGATCTCAATTGATTTAAATAAGTTTAGAAAATATGAGAGAAAATGTGGCCAGGTTTAATATTTATTGATAATAAGACGGAACACTGCTCCCCCTCAAGCTAAGAGGGCTAATTATTACAGACGGAAAACTTACACACTCATCACATATTTATCACTACTTGATCAGTACAAAGTTTATTATATTACATGATTACACAACAGCAAAAAGGGCTAATTATTACAGAGAGGATATTTTCCTTCAGTTCTCTGTTGAAGTCTGTAATCGCCCTCTCGAACTCTTCCACCAACGTAGCTCTCAAGACTGCGGAAGATCCTCCTTGTCTTCAATCGTTTGCGTATGGCACGGATGAACTCATTGTTCATTTCCAGATCTTTCTTTGTCCAAAACATGGTGTACCTCCCTAGTCTAGCCGATCTGATCTTGTACTCTTTGATTCTGTAGTCCAGTGCTTCTTTAATTTGTTGTAGAGTACCATCACTGAACTTGTGGATTTCATCAATTCGCATGATCATCTGAACCCTGTACCTGTCTCTAAACACCACAGCCTTTGGAGATTCAAGAACCGTGTAATCGTGCTTGAATTCCATGTCTTTCACTTCCCATCGAGGCCTTGTGAGGTTGAGCTGAGTCTGATAACTCTCAATCCCAAGCTGAAAGTCCCCTACCCGTTGTCTGATGACTAAACCCCTGGTCCATAGATTGATGGCAGTGGCAAGAGTCTTCTTTTCATGAGGTGATAGGTGATGCAGCTTGCCTTGAAGGTTTAACAGGTACAGATCTTCAAAGTCACTGGGATGAAAGTGTTTGAAATCACTTTCTGCAATAACATGTTCCTTGAGATCAGCTCGGCGGAGGACAATCCTTTTCAGATAGTTATAGCCATATATTGAAAAGATTTCAACTTTGACTACACTTAGGATCTGCATGCGGGATCGTACAGCTTTGCGATCTCCTTCAGCAGCGAGTCTTTCGATGTAGAACTGTTGTCTCTTGAACCACCAATGTGATATGCCATACGAAGCAGATATATCATACTTGTACTCTTCTTCAACCTACATATGATTTGGCACCATTTGCTCTAACCCAATGTCTGGATAGTATGCAGCTTTCATCTTAGTAATGGACAAGGCTTGTTTATGCTTCTTGCTTCCAAACCTGAGAAACTCTAGATCTTTGTTGAAGAAGAATTCAGTTTGGATGGTGACCTATCCAGGTGGACCACCCGAGTTGCGAATTCCCTCGTCAACCTGATCAGTCAGAAGTTTATGACATTCTTCCATCTGGTACTGAAGATGAACCACATCAGGATGAAATGCTTTGACAATTTCATAAGCTGGCCCATCTAAGTCCTTCGGTGTTAGTTTGGCGATTCCTTGCTTCTTACAGTACCAATCTATAAAAGCTCCCATGTCTCCAGTCTGGGCAAGCAGTGAGTTTTTCGGAGGAGGCACATAGCTTGACATAATAGCATCAGCCCAGTTGCAATCAGGGACATGCGTATCAGAAGAAGGAATGGACCAATCTATGGATGTGATAACGCTCATTTTGAACATGTTTTTATAGCGTTATTCTTATGATTATGCATGTTATTTGGTTGTATTTATGAACATTTTACGCTTAAAAGGTGCAAAAGATGTGTTTAGGTTCAGGTACAACTATGTCGAAGGAAATAGAGAAAAAAATGAAGAAAAGTCGACAAAATCAAGTAAATATGCGCGAAGTGAAGTTTTCCGTTCAAGATAAAGATTCATGCTATGATTATGTTCAAGTTCAAGAGAAAGATATTGAAATGAAGTCATGAATAAGTGCCAAGAAGTGTGTTACAAGTGGGAATTATATGCTAGCTCTGAGTTGAAAGTTATGTGCAAGACTTGGTCTAAATCCAAGGTTTAAGTTTCTAGACCCAAGGTTTAAAGAAGGGGAGCTCATGCCTGAGGTATAAGAATTCATGCCTGAGGTATAGCCGTCGCTGTCACCCATACCCAGGGTCTACATTTTCATACCTGAGGTATGCAGAAAAATTGACATGAAGAGTTGCATTAACTCTTCACTTTAAGCACCGTTAACACCAAGGCCAATCATTTACTTCTAATCATTAAAGTTCCTACATCATTATGACACTTGGAGCCCAAGTTGTTTTCTTGTTGGAAAAGGGTAATCTCCCTACATAAGGATAAGAAAAACATAGAGAGAAGAGACAATCAAGATACAATAAACTACAACAAAAATATGTCACAATTTTCTCTCATATTTGGGGCGACAAAGAGGAGGAAAATGCAGGAAAAGGAGACTAAAACTCTTACCAATCATAACTTCAATTACGCAAGGATCATTGTTGATCATTTCACAAGTGTTCTTCATTACTTGTAATCATCATTACAACATTTTGTAAGACTATTCAATCATGTTTACTATTGATCAATTTCTTATGGTTATTACTTTGTTTACCATGAGTGGCTAAGTGCCTTATGCACTTGCCTAGATGATGTTTGATTTATTATTCATTTGATTGATTATGACTTATTGGTTCTAACACAAAAGAAAAGTTAACACTAAGAACGAGTTGTGCTATCTTAAGTTTTCTCCACCAAAGAGTTATTAAGTTTGGGTAATTTCTAATGATGTATTGGGTTGAAAAAGACATTGTTAGTAAGTTAGTTGTAAACCTTTGTCTATGAGGGCTTTACCTTATGTATTGACCATTTCATAAGAAACTTAATTTAACTTGGAAAGCTAAATAGTGTGGTTGTCAATTATTTGTGAAACGAAAGTGAATCGGGTAATTGAGTTGTGTTAATCTTGGATTGATCAATTCTTAAATATTGTTTTTATAATCCCTAAATCTTGACGAGGATTGAAAGTATTTGAAACAATATAGTTAGTACACCACTAATCGAATTAGAACACCATCTAATTTGTTGATCATAATCAAATGGAACCAATGTCATAATCATGTCAAAGGAATTGTGCAAACTAGTCTAGGCAAGTGTAGTCTTTTAATTATTGAATTTTCATCATCTTTATTTGCTTGCTAATTAGAATTGCTTAGTTGGATTGCTATTTATTTACAAAAATTCACATCACACAAACAAAACAAATCCTAGTGAACGACCTCGGCTTACCTCAATTATCTCTTACTACATACGGACGAGTATACTTGCTCGTATGTGTTTCGTTTGAATCATTGGTAAATCGTGTTAAAATTTTTAAAACTTGGACTCCTAACGGGTATATCCCTTGAAACACATCAAGTTTTTGGCGCCGCTGCCGGGGATTTGAATCTCGTTTGAGTGAGTTTTTGCTTATAATTCATTAGTTTTAATCTTACTAGTATTGTTGCTCTTTAGCGTATTCTTTAGGTTCTCTCTAAAAAAAAATTTTCTTTCTAAATTTTTCTCCCATTCCGCCGGTATAAATCAAAACCGGGCGGTATAATCTTACTGTTCCACCAAACCGTCGGCTAAAAAATCCAAACCGCCGGTATCACGTAAAAAAAATATATAAATTTTTTTTCTAAGTCCAAAACCACCGGTATAAATCAAAACCGGGCGGTATAATCTTTCTGTCTAAAATTTTCTTTTCGAATTCGACCAAACTGTCGGCCAGTAATTCCATACCGCCGGCCTGACCATAAATAATAAAAAAAAAATTTAGTTTTTAAATCCTTTTCGATAGGCTCGTTTTTCTCGTGTATGACCACTCGTTCTTCTAACGAAGAATTAAGCTCACCATTGTCTAATCCCGAACGTTTATTTCGTAAAAAGAAAACTCCATTTATTCCACCCGATCAAAGAAAACCAAGAACCAAAAATCCACCATTTGAAAACCTTTCCGAAATTCATCCAATCGTTAATCTTTTTCAAGAAATACCATTTCCAATGGCTGACGATCAACCCATGTGGGGTACCAATAGGGTAGTAGCTCCTACGCCCGAAGCCGCAATTATTCCCGTGAATCTAGGAGAAAATTTTACTATCAAAGGTCATCATCTCTCTATGATTAAAGACAACCAATTTGATGGTAGAGTTAAATCTGATCCACATAAACATATTGCCGATTTCCTTGAAATTTGTGACATGTTTCGTTATGGAACTACCGATCCAAATTCAATCCAACTTAAACTTTTTCCATCGTCTCTCACCGGAGAAGCAAAAATTTGGTATAATGAATTAAGCCCCGGAGTGATTACAAATTGGGACCAAATGAGAAGAGCGTTTGTTGGACGTTTCTTTCCACCAGCCATGTTTGATCGACTCTTAGGTGAAATTCGTAGTTTTACTCAAAAAGAAGGAGAAAATCTTGTTAAAGCTTGGCTTCGAATGAAAAACATGCTCCGTAGTTGTCATGGGCATGGATTGTCACGTGGTAATATTATCCAAATCTTTTACCATGGTCTAGATGACGCAACTCAAGGCATGCTTGATGCCGGAGGAATTTTCCTTTATAAGACACCTAATGAAGCTTACAATTTACTAGAAGACCGTGTACTCCTTAAGCTTGATTGGTCTAAAGATGCCAAGACTAAACCTCAACGAAAAACGGTTGCATTTGCGGAAGCAACAAATGAAAATTCCAAAATCTTGGATATGATGAAAGATTTTACCTCTAAAATTGATTCCAAATTCGAAAGTATCCAAAAAGAAATTAAAGAAATTCGTGAGGGATGTACTCATTGTGGTGGAAATCACTCCTCATCCGAGTGTGATGATAAACCCATGGGAGGTCCCAAAGCAGAAGCTAATTATGTTTCTGGAGGATATCGAGGAGGAGGATATCGTGGAAACTACTACGGTAGAAATTCTCGAGATTGGCAAGATCGTCCACCAAGGGATGATAATCGTTCCCAAACTCGTGATGA
Organism: Artemisia tridentata subsp. tridentata; assembly: GCA_021014915.2. Taxonomy (NCBI): domain Eukaryota; kingdom Viridiplantae; phylum Streptophyta; class Magnoliopsida; order Asterales; family Asteraceae; genus Artemisia; species Artemisia tridentata. The sequence continues at coordinate 290,319,231 of CP139508.1, forward strand.
AAACCGTCAAACATCTTTTCATGATGAAAATCGTTCTCGTGAAACAAAAAACGAAGAATCTGAATTCGAAAAAACCATGCGTGAATTTGTGCATACTAAAAAACAAACGAACGAATTCATGAAAAATCAATTCTTTATGCTTAAAAGCAAGGTTGAACAAGGTCAAAAGAATCATCAAGCTTCTATCCAAGATCTTGAGACCAAATTTGGTCGTCTTTCTGATCAACTCGCTGCAAGACCATCCGGTACCTTGCCAAGTAATACTCAAACCAATCCAAAACCATCATCATCTGGAAATTATCGTCCACCTCAAACAAGAAATGAGCATGTGAATGCTATATATACTCGTAGTGGTCTATCTTATGATCCACCACCCAACCCAACCCAAACAACTCCTGTTGTCCAAAATGATAGTGGGGATGAAGTAGAAGAGGAATCTAAAGAAAATGAACCAGTTTCTACACCAGTTGATAAACCTACTCCAACACTCAAACCATATAAACCAAGAATTCCATACCCTCAACGTTTGAGGAAGGAAAAAATGGAAGAACAATGTGGAAAGTTCATTGATTTACTAAAAGAAGTTAGAATCAACGTTCCTCTTGTTGATGTTCTAGCTGGAATGCCCAATTACGGGAAGTTTTTGAAAGAACTTGTTAATAATAAAAGCAAAATGGAAAACATTTCCGCTACTTTCTTAAATGAAGATTGTTCTACAATAATTGAAAATAAATTACCAAAGAAACTCGGTGATCCAGGAAGTTTTCTTATTCCATGTACCTTGGTAAATTCAATCACTTGTGATGCTTTAGCCGATTTTGGTGCAAGTATCAATCTTATGCCATACTCGTTGTATGCGAAACTTTCAATCAAAACATTGAAACCAACAAGAATTAGTATACGATTAGCCAACCATACTATCCAGTATCCTATTGGAGTAGCTGAAAATATGCTTGTTCAAGTTGGAAAATTTGTTTTTCCTGTTGATTTTGTGATCCTTGAGATGGAAGAAGATAGCAAAGTTCCATTAATTCTAGGAAGACCTTTCCTAAATACTGCAGATGCTATCATTCGAGTAAAAAACAAAGAACTCAACCTTGGAGTTAGGGATGAAAGAATTTCTTTTTCAATTAATCAAGCAATGAAGTATTCTCATGTTAATGATGACACTTGTTATAGCATTGATGTTATCGATGATATAACAGAAGAAACATTCGATGAGTTGCTTGATGAAAGAATTAAGACTCATAAAACATCTGGAAAAATCAGTGATGAAGATCTCGATAGAGAATTTGCTGAATTTATGCAGATTGACATCGAAGAAATTTCGGAGGAAGAAAATACTAACTTTGAAGAATTAGAATTCAATAATGATATGAGAATTTCAACCTCAATTGAAGAACCGCCAGTAGATCTAGTTTTGAAACCTCTTCCTGATCATTTGGAATATGCATTTTTGGAAGAGAATTCTCTTCTTCCAGTTGTCATATCTTCAAAACTTAAACCTGATGAAAAAGAATGACTAGTTTCTATACTCAAAAAGAATAAAGAAGCTTTTGCTTGGAAAACTTCTGATATTCCTGGAATAAGTCCAAAATTTTGCAAACATAAAATAAATCTTGAAACTGATTCTAAACCAGTTGTTCAAAGACAACGAAGACTCAATCCAAATATGAAGGAAGTAGTTAAGAAAGAAATAGTCAAACTTCTTGACGCTGGAATTATTTATCCTATTGAGGATAGCTCATGGGTGAGTCCTGTTCACTGTGTTCCTAAGAAAGGAGGAACAACTGTCGTAACTAATGAATGTAATGAACTTGTTCCTACAAGAACTATCACTGGTTGGCGGGTATGCATTGATTATAGAAAATTAAATGATGCCACCAGAAAAGATCATTTTCCATTACCGTTCATGGATCAAATGTTGGAAAGACTTGCGGGGAACAAATACTTTTGTTTTCTCGATGGATTTTCCGGTTACTTTCAAATTCCAATTGATCCAGCTGATCAAGAAAAAACCACATTCACGTGTCCTTTCGGCACATATGCTTATAGGCGTATGCCTTTTTGTCTTTGTAACGCACCAGCAACATTTCAAAGATGCATGATTGCTATTTTTCAAGATATGCTTGAAACCTCCATGGAAGTATTCATGGATGATTTTTCAGTATTTGGAGACTCATTTGAGTCGTGCCTTTCCAATCTTGATAAAATGCTTGAAAGATGCAAAACTTCTCATCTCGTACTTAATTGGGAAAAATGTCATTTTATGGTGACAGAAGGAATTGTCCTTGGTCACAAGATTTCGAGTAAAGGGATCGAAGTTGACAAAGCAAAAATTGATGCTATTGCTAAGTTACCACCCCCAACTAATGTTAAAGGCGTTAGAAGTTTTTTGGGACATGCGGGATTTTACCGTCGATTCATTAAAGATTTTTCAAAAATATCTCGTCCAATGACGAAATTGCTTGAAAAAGATTCAGTCTTTGATTTCAATGAAGAGTGCATCAAGGCATTCAAAACATTAAAAAACAAGCTAACAAATGCACCAATTATGGTTTCACCAGATTGGTCGTTGCTGTTTGAACTCATGTGCGATGCAAGTGATTATGCTGTTGGAGCAGTATTAGGACAGCGAGATGGTAAACATTTTTGTCCTATATATTTTGCTAGCAAAACCTTGAATAGTGCCCAACAAAACTACACAGTGACTGAAAAAGAACTTTTAGCTGTAGTTTTTGCATTCGACAAGTTTCGTTCCTATCTTGTTTTATCAAAAACAATTGTATTCACCGATCATTCAGCTCTGAAATATCTGTTTGCTAAACAAGATGCAAAACCACGTCTTATCCGATGGATTTTATTGCTTCAAGAGTTTGACATTGAAATCCAGAATAAGAAAGGCGCAGAAAATGTGGCGGCAGATCATTTATCTAGATTAGAAAATCCAAATTTAGAGGAATTAGGTGAAAACGAGATTGATGATTACTTTCCCGACGAAACTCTTATGGGAATTGAAGATGAAGAAATTCCATGGTTTGCTGATTATGCAAATTATTTAGCTGGTGGAATATTACAAAAAGGTCTATCTCATGCTGAGCGTAGAAAATTCTTTGCAAACTTAAAATATTATTTTTGGGATGAACCGTATCTATTCAAAATGTGCCCCGATGGTATAATAAGAAGATGCGTGTATGGTTTCGAAACTCGAAAAATTCTTGATGAATGTCATCACGGCCCAACCGGAGGACATTATGGACCATCCACCACCGCTAAAAAAGTTTTTGATGCGGGATTTTATTGGCCAACAATTTTTAAAGAAGCACATACACTTGTGCAGAATTGTGATGCATGCCAAAAATCTGGTAATCTTTCTCGTAGAGACGAAATGCCACAAAAAAGTATACAAGTTTCTGAAATATTTGATATTTGGGGAATTGACTTCATGGCACCTTTTCCAGCCGATTATAAAAAAGTAATACAATGGGCTGCGGAAACTGGTTACATCTGGGATGTTCTTCCTAGAACGTGTAACACCGCGAAGTTGCATGATATTGATAAAACTGGAAAAGGAATAGTTAAGGGAAATGTGGTGTATATTCCAAAGAAATTAGGAAAGAATCCTAAAGATAAACCACCAAAGTAAGATAGAATGAGTCGGGCTGATGACTCATTAATAAATTTAGCGCTTCTCGGGAGGCAACCCGTGTGTTTGTTTTTTATGCCCTGATGGTTTCACCATAAGTGTGGGGGCCTTAATATTATGAATAATAAAATACAAAAATATTTTGCATTTTTGTGTGTTTTTGTTTTGATGATTATGCAGGTTAGGATGCTTGATCTTGAAATCAAATGAAATCCTCCTATTCCTTAAGCTCAGGAAATATCATTTCTCTTATGTTTCATTTCCCTATTTTTATGATTTATCGTTCTTAACATTGAGGACAATGTCAAACTTAAGTGTGGGGGGGAGGAAATAGGAAATGATCTAGATTTTTAAATTTTTCTATAAATTTGAGCCGACTTTTAAACTGTTTGCCCCTTTTATCTAGTTGTTTTCGCACGTTGAGAATAATTGATAAAGAATAACTAGATTAATCCACTAATAAAACATGTAATTTTTGAAAATTTGAGATGTGTCCTGATTGGCATTGCAATCCATTTTTTTTGGATTGATAACATTGACAGCACAACCATAACCCAGTCCACTAAATTGTGAGGATTTGATGCCTATTCTTATATAGCATATATCTTTTATGCTCTAATCTTTTTGCTATGAGTGTGCCAGTGATCTTATTTATTCTAGAACTTGTACATGCAAATCATTACCAGACCGTAGTGAGATCACATTCGTGTGATATAAATGTATTCGCGTGATAAGAGGCTACTTAGGAATTAAACCAAATGGTCTTCCATTTTACACATATTGATATATTAGCTAGCCACATTGGTTAGTTAACCACTTCCATGGACCCATTTTTTAGCACTCATTTTTAGTGCTAGATTCCATTAGTTCACCCTCCGAGCCAGTCTTTTCATTTTGTTACACCAGAAAAATATAAAAATATTTCTCACCTTTAGCCTTAACCTTAACCTTAGTCAAGTCTTGGTTGGTTACTAGCTACTTGGAAAGATGGTTGTTATGTGGAAATCCTTGAAAATGAGAAAGTTGCGAACTCCATGATAATCTCATGGATTATATATTGGTATGAAAAAAAATAAAAAAATAAAAAATAAAAAAAAAATAAAAAAAAATAAGTCATCGTCGTTGTTTGATGACATGGATAGCCAATGAGCTATGAATGTATGATATCAAGGAAGAATCTCAATTTCAAAGGAAAGTGGTGATGTAGCTAGTAGCACTTGGTTGTAGACTTTGGCTATTTGTAAAGTTTTTCAATATTAAAACCAAATATATATATATCCCATGTCTTATCCTTACCCCTTTTGACTTTGTGAAGTTATCAAGTGTAATGACATGTGGTGACCATCCGATTTCTTGAGGAATGAGATAGCGTTGTTAGCGAGCTATTATGTTTTACATGAGATAGTGACACAATAGTCTCATATAACCCTTGAAACCTTAAACCCGAATAAAAGTCCTCTTAGATGTTTACATTTGGTGCTTACGCCACGTCGGTTGAGTTTTGTTTCTTGTACAAGCCTATGGTAATATTTGGATTATATCTGCGCAATGAGTGTGATTATATTATATTTTCCAATCACTACAAATGAGTGTTGAGTGAATCATACTTCATATTCCTTTCGTGAGGTGTCTTAATATGTTATCAGGCAAGAGAATCATTAAGGTATTGTCAAACATCTCATCTTTTCATTTATAAGCCTAAATAGATGGATCTTATCTTGTACTTGTGCTGGATAGATTTGCATCTCGTTTTTATCATATGGATTTTCTTAAAAGCTAGATTTGCTTGGGGGCAAGCAATGTGTAAGTGTGGGGGATTTGATAACGCTCATTTTGAACATGTTTTTATAGCGTTATTCTTATGATTATGCATGTTATTTGGTTGTATTTATGAACATTTTACGCTTAAAAGGTGCAAAAGATGTGTTTAGGTTCAGGTACAACTATGTCGAAGGAAATAGAGAAAAAGATGAAGAAAAGTCGACAAAATCAAGTAAATATGCGAGAAGTGAAGTTTTCCGTTCAAGATAAAGATTCATGCTATGATTACGTTCAAGTTCAAGAGAAAGATGTGGAAATGAAGTCATGAATAAGAGCCAAGAAGTGTGTTACAAGTGGGAATTATATGCTAGCTCTGAGTTGAAAGTTATGTGCAAGACTTGGTCTAAATCCAAGGTTTAAGTTTCTAGACCCAAGGTTTAAAGAAGGGGAGCTCATGCCTGAGGTATAAGAATTCATGCCTGAGGTATAGCCGTCGCTGTCACCCATACCCAGGGTCTACATTTTCATACCTGAGGTATGCAGAAAAATTGACATGAAGAGTTGCATTAACTCTTCACTTTAAGCACCGTTAACACCAAGGCCAATCATTTACTTCTAATCACTAAAGTTCCTGCATCATTATGACACTTGGAGCCCAAGTTGTTTTCTTGTTGGCAAAGGGTAATCTCCCTACATAAGGATAAGAAAAACATAGAGAGAAGAGACAATCAAGATACAATAAACTACAACAAAAATCTGTCACAATTTTCTCTCATATTTGGGGCGACAAAGAGGAGGAAAACGCAGGAAAAGGAGACTAAAACTCTTACCAATCATAACTTCAATTACGCAAGGATCATTGTTGATCATTTCACAAGTGTTCTTCATTACTTGTAATCATCATTACAACATTTTGTAAGACTATTCAATCATGTTTACTATTGATCAATTTCTTATGGTTATTACTTTGTTTACCATGAGTGGCTAAGTGCCTTATGCACTTGCCTAGATGATGTTTGATTTATTATTCATTTGATTGATTATGACTTATTGGTTCTAACACAAAAGAAAAGTTAACACTAAGAACAAGTTGTGCTATCTTAAGTTTTCTCCACCAAAGAGTTATTAAGTTTGGGTAATTTCTAATGATGTATTGGGTTAAAAAAGACATTGTTAGTAAGTTAGTTGTAAACCTTTGTCTATGAGGGCTTTACCTTATGTATTGACCATTTCATAAGAAACTTAATTTAACTTGGAAAGCTAAATAGTGTGGTTGTCAATTATTTGTGAAACGAAAGTGAATCGGGTAATTGAGTTGTGTTAATCTTGGATTGATCAATTCTTAAATATTGTTTTTATAATCCCTAAATCTTGACGAGGATTGAAATATTTGAAACAATATAGTTAGTACACCACTAATCGAATTAGAACACCATCTAATTTGTTGATCATAATCAAATGGAACCAATGTCATAATCATGTCAAAGGAATTGTGCAAACTAGTCTAGGCAAGTGTAGTCTTTTAATTATTGAATTTTCATCATCTTTATTTGCTTGCTAATTAGAATTGCTTAGTTGGATTGCTATTTATTTACAAAAATTCACATCACACAAACAAAACAAATCCTAGTGAACGACCTTGGCTTACCTCAATTATCTCTTACTACATACGGATGAGTATACTTGCTCGTATGTGTTTCGTTTGAATCATTGGTAAATCGTGTTAAAAATTTTAAAACTTGGACTCCTAACGGGTATATCCCTTGAAACACATCAGGATGTTGTCTTCCACTATGACTTCTTCATTTCTTTAGTAAGAGTGATCTCAGGAGTTGCTGACCAGTCCTCCTCAGAGAAAGATTGCCACCAGGCGTTGCTGACTTTTGGAATATGAACATTTGCGGTATCTTCATCATCATCTGAATAAGAATCTTGATCGTTTAAAGATGATTCTTCATGCATAATAAAATCTTCAGGAATTGATGAGACAGAAGGCTTGAATCTGGTGTCAACTGTCGTCCAAGCAGCATATCCAGTGGATGAAACATTCTTTGATGAGCTTGGACCAGTAGACTACTTTGACTGATCTTTCTCAGTAGATTATGCAGGAGGATGAGGTTGTGGTTGTGCTTGTGAAGATCCTGAAGCTCCTGAAACACCTGCAGCTCCAGATGCCCCAGATGGTGGAGGAGGTGGAGGAGGATGTGGTGGAGACCCAGGTGGTGTATCGGGTTTGTCCTGGCTCTTCTTTTTCTTTCTTCGTGTTTCAGCCAGGTCCTTCATGAGTTGATCAGCGTTGTCACGGTCAATCGATTTTTCCAATGCTTCGTATAATTTTCTGTGATCTTCATGACCTTTGTCCTGATTTGTCTCATACATACGCTGAAGAAGAATTTCCTTCATATCTGTGGTGGGAAGATATCTGAAGCGAGCTCTCAACGGTGCTTCCATTGCCCATCTTACTGCTTCAGCAGCATGTTCATCAACAGCAGTGATTACCTTATATTCAAGGTTGAGATTTTCCAGTTTTGACAGCCGAGAACCGTGAGACAAGTCGTGACCTTCCAGAACTGCAATTCGTCTGAGAGCATCTTCAAGACGGGATTCTAAGCTCTTTTTGGTGGATGGAGGTTGTGTAATTGGGATTGTGGTTGTAATAGTTGCGGTAGTGGTTGTTGCAGATGAGGGAGTATCCATGATTGGTGTTATGGTAGGAGTTGGAATTGTCATTGTTGGGACAACAGATGTGTCTTGTTCAATTGTGACAGATACCATTGACACAACCTCTTTTTCTTCATTTGGTTTTTCAACCTCAGCATCAGTGGTCTTGTCTGTGATAAACTGATCCCCAAAGGTAGGGTCGTGTTCGAGGTTCTTGAGAGAAGATAGAGTGCCCGTTGAACTAACCGGTTCCTCCAGGTGAGTCTGATCATCGATTCTCATCTTTAGATTTTCTTGAACACCTGGATATGTCGTTGATACGAACTCATCATGAAGTGATTCAAGTGGAGGATCTGATGTGTCTGCCTTTTCTAGAGTTTGAATCACTTTCTCAGCTTTGTCGGGCTCGGGTTCTGCAACATCTTCAGTGTGTGTAACATTTATCTCAACATTTTTCTCCTCCGTTGCCAGCTCGTCGGATTTGGTATCACTGGAGTCTAGATTGGGTTCTAAACTCAGAGACTTTTCCCCTGCAGCTTCAGAAGATTCAACGGCTTTGGAGGGTTCGGATTCACGTTTCTTGAGGATGAACTTTGTAGTAGTTGACTTCGAGGCTGCAGGAGAGGAGAAATCCAGAATTGTTTGAGCAACCTGTTCGACAGTGTCAATCCCCTTTCCTTTTCCTTTCACTTTGGGCATTGGTTGACGTCTTTCGGTATCTGTTTCTCTTAGAATCACACCTTTAGTAGAGTGTCCCATCGACTCCGCGTATTCTTTTGCACTAAGTTCCAGGGTCCTTTGAAGGACATCATCCTCCTCATCATGCAGAGTTGGTTCAGATATGAGAACATCTTCATCTACAAGTTGTTTTTCCAGTTTTCGCCTTTTGGACCCTTGTTTCTTACTCACATCACCCCTCTTGGATTTCTTCGTGCGCCCCAGAGCGTCGTCAGTAGTTGATGCCTCCTTACGCTTCTTGGGTTTTGGCATGCTTTGCTTGGTTGACTTCTGTTGTTTTGATGACTTGGTCGGTTTTGGAGCTGGGGACTCAGCTTCATCAACAAGTTTATCATCAAGATACTTTTGATATACAGCCACTCTATTCACATAATCCTAAAAATAAGGAGCATTTCGAATGTCATCTGAGATGAGAGCTTCAGGTATAATCATCCCAAAGACCTCTTGCTTGGTTCCTTTGGCTGAGAACTTGAGATTTCCCAGGACATGTTCGTCAGATGGTAAGTGGAGAGGAGAGTCAGATCTTGGATGAAACTTGTGCAAACATTGAAGATGATGGAATATTCTCTTTGTGTATCTGATGCTCGAAATCACCAGTTTGTTGACCGATTTCTTACTAGCCTTATGCAAAGCTAGTTTCATCTTGTCCTCAATGAAGGTGTGAATGGAGTGAGTGAATTCCTCCCAGATCCTTTCAGCAAAATCAATGTTGGCTCTTTTATCGATTCCCCATAAAATATGCAGCACTGGAGCTCTTGGTCTTTCATACTGTAACACCCCGACCCGACAAGGGTAGAAGTGTCACAACAATGGTGACATATCAGAATCATACACAAGCATACATCTTCAATAATACAAAGGAATACAAAGGTTACAATAAATTACAAGGAAATACAGAATTACAGAGGAATACATACTAAGTCTGAAAATAAAAATTCTTCTAGTCATCTCTATAACAAAATATCTATCACAGTGTAGTCTTCTAAGTCCAATGATACTCTCCACTCATACCCAGCTTCCTACTAAAACCTGCCGCGGGAAAAGAAATGCGGCTGAGCTACGAGTGCTCAGTGAACAGATATAACGGTAACAAAGCAGTAATAAAGAATAGTACAGAGTGTCAGAAATATAAGTCATGCAGATATAATCAGAATCAAAGGATAAATAAAGGAGTAAGGATAAAGGATAGGGAATAATAAGTAGGTAAAGGTAAAAGGAGATAGTGCAAGGTATAATAATGGTCAAAGGTAAGTAATGTATATGGTAAAGGTAAACAGTAATCCACCACGAGCCCAGAAACAGAGATATAATATATATAACCATGCCATCATCATCAATCAGAGGGGTGTCCTCTCAGTAACCAGATAATATGAGGGGTGTCCTCATGTATCAAATGGAGTAGCTAGCTCCCAGAGGTTGTGAAAGACGTGTATCGCACACACCATCAGTCACCAAAGATATAACAGATAATATAAACAGATAACAGAAATCAGATCAGATCTAGGATGCATCCATACGCCCCAGGTGGCTAGAGTCTACCAATACACACCAGATAAAATAAAGTCAGGGACGGGACAGGTCATCACTCTCCTGCCCTAGAGTCATGCCATCGGTGCATCAATGACATGGACATGAAACCCTCATGCCTAGTGAGGTGGCTCGGGTATCAAACCGTGGGTCAAAGGTCAAGTATCATGTCATAAACAGAAGGTCATGTCAAAAGGTTCAGATTATAAGGTCCATGTCAGATGTTACAGAAGTGTATATCAGAGGTTCAGAAATCAGATAGGTTTATATCAGAGTTTATAACAATGTTCAAGTCCAGGTTCAGAAATAGTATACCAGATTAATGCTTATATCAAAGTTCAAATTAAGTTTCAAAACAAGAGTTTATAACCAGGTTTAAATCAAGGTTCAATAGGTCATATCAAAAGTTCATAATCAAAAAGGTTTATAGGTTCATAGAAAAGATTTTAATTCAAAGGTTTCATATTTAACTTGTATTTAAATAATCTTCCAGTGACTTTCATAAAATGATGTTTGGTAAAACCTTCTTATACATATAGTCTTTAAAAGAAATTTTCATAAAACCTTTAGTGCTGTTTATAACATCGTACTCAAAAGCTTTTCAAAAACATTTTCATATCATTAAGGAAAGTTTCCAATTTCAGTTAAAATGTCAAAATGAATCTTCAGGGTATTCAGAGGTTTGCATATTCAGGTCACAAGGTAATGAGTCAAGTATCAAGGGAAAATTCAGAGTCAGATATCATGTCAGAATCAGAGTGTTATAACAAGTTCATATTTCAAAGGGTTTATAACAGATGGCTCAGAATCAAGTTTCATAACAAAGTTCATATCAGGAATTATAACAAAGGGAAATCATATGAGAGGTTCAAAGTAAAGGGGATCATAGCAATGGCATCAATACAGAAGCTGACAGATCAGAAAAATGAAAGAGATCATGAGAAACCTGTGAGAAGGTTCAGAATATCTGTACCTTATACCGCAAGTGACAAACACAACAGAAAATATAGAGGTCGGACGTAAACTCCATCTTCAGCGAATCTACACGAATCATGACTGTCTTATTAAAAGCTTATTTAATTCAGATTACTTATTTTAGTCGGCTTTCCAGTTTTAGCAACTTTTCCTTTTTAGGTAACTTTCCAGAAATAGCAACTTTCCTTATTTAGCAGGTTTCCAGAATTAACAGATTTCCATATTTAACAAGATACTATTATTACATAGTAGGTTAAGTCCTTATTTACAGATTATTATGGGATTAAGGTATATTTTATCAAGTTGCAAAACTTTAGGGTTAATTATGACAGATTTTCATATTGTAGGGTTTTAAATGCAAATATTCTAAATTCAAAGGTCTAACATGAAAATACTTTAAGTTACTGATTTAAATACTCATTTTATTAAGAATGACATCCTAATCCCTTTAGTTTCACAGATTACAGTTTATACCCCTCTAGTTTCAATATTTACAAAACAAACCCTAGATTTACATAATTCATGATTTAATCCCTTTAATATCCATATTTACCAAACAAGCATATTATTTTACAAAATTATAGAATGTAACCTCAGAATTAAGTATAGTACGAATCAGACCCTCAGAATTCAGAAATTACACATTTGGTCCCTTAACTTTACAAAACTTATAATTCAAATCATAATTTAATAATAATTACATATTAAGCCCATAAATACTCAAATTTACACATTACACCTTTAATATCAGTATTTTCACCGAATAACCTTAAGTTTCCAGAATTTACATTTTTAGTCCCTCCATTTTAATTAATTTCAATTCGGACTACATAATTACAAATTAAATCCTTTCTTGCAAATTTTACACATAAGACCCTCATATTATATTTTATACGAACAGTACCTGGTCTAAAATACATTACAAAAAATATCCCACAAGTTTCAGAAATTACAAAACACACCCTTCTAGTTTTATTTTCCAATCGGTTTACTTTTTATTTTCCAAAACCTAACCCTAATGTACCAATCATTCTCCAATCATTATGCCATCATTAAACTCATTAAACAACCAGATCCAAACACAAGAATCCTAACCCTAATCGCATAACTAGGGTTTTTTCCTTTTTCCTTATTTTTTCTCAAAATCCGATTACACAATAATTCCAACATAATTGATTTAAGCCTCAACAATTCAAGTGGCTATTTTTCCAGAGTGATATGATCATGATAGAGCCCAAAAAATTTATGTACATGACCCAAAAAAATTGCATGATCCGATTTGTATTTTAGATGTGTTTTTAACGTTAATAATTCATATGATCAAACGAGCTTGCATGGATCGATTTCATCAATTTATATGAGTTATATGTGATGTAATTATCATAAGAAAAATCACAAACGAATTATAGGACGAGTGGAAATAAGCGTACGAATTGTACCTATCGGATGAAACAAAACGCGACACAAGAACTCCCACGGATCCAACAAACGAGTCTACGATCTCACCACTATTTTTACTAGCCTCCTTGAACCTTGATGATCACCAAAAAATTACTAGAATACCTCCAGAAAATCGGATGGACTTGAGAGAGTTTTTGGTTTGTGAATTAGGGTTTTCGGCTAAAAGAAAAAGGAAAGTGAATGGGATTAAATAAAATAGTGATGATGGCCGAGACATTGGGGGGGGATAGGCTGTATAGTCGGCCTAAACACTTGAAAAAATCAGAAAATTGAATTCCTTGATCATTTCCTATTTTATTTGTAGTTATCTTAATTTAAATGGTTTTTAAAATACAAATATAAATAAATAATAATAATTTCGGTTCATGCAAGGTCTTTTGAGGTGTAATCATAATTTTTGGAAGTGTAAAAAATGTAAAAAGGTTGTCTCAAAATTAGTTCACTTCATATGTAGTTCATTACCAGAGATTCGGAATTAATTTGGTACTTTATATAAGCTTTAATTGAATTTTAAAGTTTCAGGGGCAATTTCGTAATTTTGCATGTTTTGAAATTTCGGGTATTACACATACCCTGAAGTTTTTCCAGTGAGACACATGTTGATGATGGTGATGATTGCCCTCCATGGCTGATACATATCATACGTGATCACTGCAGACAACGTGTTGACTGTTATGGGGTAGCCTAGATCATTTATGAAGTTGATGAGCTCATCGGGTGGTGGTGGTGGAGAAAATGGTTTGTTCACAATGACCGGCGTGATTTGTAATGCTTCTCTGAGGGTGTCTTTGGTAAGATCAACCCATTGTTCATCAAGTTGACAACGGTAGCATCCAGTATCTTTGTTAAGGCTCACTATGTTCCAGAACTGTTGAATGTAGATGGCAGGAATAGCTGAGCTAGCCATGAACGCACTGAAGAATGTGGTCTCCTTAAGTATGTACACCGGGATTTTGTAGATAGGATTTGGTTGAGACTTATCCATATCCAAATAGCAGTTGCTCCTTCCAATAGAAACCCATCTGTCATGGGGTAAGATTTGTTCATCTGAACGAATAGGAGGTGGAACTACAGGTGCTTGTCCAGCAGGAACATTGACGTTAACATCGGCCATTGAATCTGCACAGTTACGTTCACAAGGAGACAGGTATACAGATGCCAAGTTAGACTAGAGCGCATGCTCGATGTAAGATCAGTGCTTATAAACAAGGTGCGCCCATTGAATCTCAGTTAGTCACAGCTTGAAAATGATTTGACAATTGCAAATTCACAGATTATAATGACCAAGGATTGATATCACAATAGATAAACTGATATTTGACCAAATCACAATACCACATATTGTAACATCCACATTGCAAGCAATTAAGTGATCAAATCGCAGATTATTCAAACCGTAATACACAGGCAGCGAATCAAATCGCAATATAAAGCACAAAAGCCAAATCGAATACGGTCGAATATTCAAATCGCAACAATCAAAGAGTGAGTCAAATCGCAAGAATTAAATATTCAAATCGCAACCATGTGGGAGCAAATCGCAACACAGGTGGTCACACAATTCGAATATAAAATAATTTCCAAAGCAAATCGCAGACATTGTGATTTGACCTCAATATTATACTCAAATCGCATCCCTGATACTCATCAGTCAAATCGCAGACGATAAAATATTCCAAAATATTCAAATCGCAGATATTGAATGACATTTCTAGGACCGTAAATGTTATCGATAAACAGAAGACATGCCTAGAACAACTATTTTTTGGTATTTTTTTGAGTTTTTCAGATTTTTATGGTTTTTATAGGTTTTATATATCTATTTACAATTTAGACATGTATATTTCTATTCTATGTTTTGATTTAAGATATATACAAAGGATACATGAAGAATAACCACCGATATTCTTCCCAAGATAGAATGTTGCAGCACGAGTCCTGAGCTGATTTGTTTAGAAATCATTATGCACGTACATAACTGTTGAGTTTCCTGAGACCCCAGATTAGGAGATTTCAGTCCTTTTGGCCGCCACACTCTGAGTTTTTCTTTGAAGGAAATGGTCGGTGTACCTGCAGATAAATAAGGATTTCCTGCACTAACATGATGATTTTGCTTGTTTTATATGGGTTAGTGACATCGATATCCAGACCTTTTGGAGTTTCACAATCAATCTTTGAAATGCCATCTGTATTAATAGGTATCCATCTAAGACCAACCATATTAAAAATTCTACCCGTCGGTAACCACCTAAGGCAAGATCTAGGAGTGTTAGATTTTTCATACGCAGTAGAATGCTTGTTGAGAGAAGTTCTTAGTCCTACAACAATCTGTCTATTAGGTTTATGAGTATGACTCTTTGGTCCTACGGGCCCGTTGTGGTTTCTAGTCTTAAGGGATCGAATCTTAGCATTAGCATTTACTTCCTTAGCTTTAGACTTATGAGATTGAGCCTTAGAATGAACATTAACTGCCTGATCATTTGGTCTAGATTGTGAAGTGACTGGTTTTGACAAAACTTGTTTCACATTAACTTGGGTTGCACACCTCGGGTTAGATGATTTTGGTCATTCAGATCTAAACGCAGTTGGATGTCTAACAACTGTTCGGTTTCTACGAGGTTGTGAAACTGGCGTTCCCAAGGTTGATGGTTTTGAAAACTTAGTGTTCACACCATTTTCAGTTAATTCCCTTAACTCGTTCTTTAGGGCAGTGATTGTGAAACCTTTCTCTTGAATTTGAGCTTTGAATTCATCATTTTTGCCAATCAAAGAGGTTGTTTGTTCTATAAACTTAGATTTCATTTCTTTGATTGAATCACATAGGCTTTTGCATTGCTTTTTCAAAGACTCATTTTCAGTAAGTAATTTAGCCACTTTATTGTCATGTTTAGCCTTAACTTCATTGCACATGTCACACATCTCAGCCAAACTGTTTTTCAGGTTGTTGATAGTTAAGTTTTTGGCTTCTAGCTGAGCTTTCAAATCATTTATCATAAAGAAATCAAGGAATTCAGAGAGTTCCAAATTTTTACATGGTAGATTAGTTTGAAAACTTTCTTCCTTTTGTTGCATTGCGATTTCAAGTGAAATACAATATTTTTCAAGCTGTAAAAATCTGTTTGAAAGTTCATTATAAACTTCCTTTTCAACCATATCATTTGATTTGGAAAACTCAGCCGTAAGCAAAGACCTTGACACATCATCATGTTCAGCATCCTGATCAATTTCTCCCCCCTTATGACTCATATTTGTTGAATCAGAGGTGATATTGCTATCAGTCTTTTCCATCAGATATGGGTCATAAGTAGGTTTAATTTGATCAGTATGTTGTTGTTCATTAGAAAGAACATTATGTTGATCAGACAGATGTACCTCAGCAGATGGTAATCGGTGATTTACTTTTCTGAGATCTACATCCACACCATGTAGGATATCAGACCCTGAGTTGTTGCCATCATCATGCTTATCTGACTCTGTCCCGTTCCCCACATGTTGTGCTCTTTCATTAATGAACCCCTTAACATTACTCATAAGTTGGAGTAATGTAACTCTGAACACGTCAACCTCGATTCCAGTGTAATTAGCAAAACACTTTTTCGTCATTTGACTGTCATAATCATAATCCTCAGTGAATTGCGAATCAATGAACACTTGGAGTTGGTTGTTGATCACACAAAAGGCAGCCATGGATCAAACTTCAGAAAATTCTCCTTTGTCAAGCTGTTGTTCAAGTTGATCTAAATACAGAATCATTTTGGCTGTGAAAGTCTGAACATCTTGACCAAAGAGTGTTGCGAATACACGTTTGTATCCTCCCAAGTATCCAGGTTGTTCAAACAGAACCTTGAGATGTGAATGAAGTAATTAAAAACATCCAATACGAATTTCCTTTTCATTAGTCAACATTAGTGGCTGATGACACTCTTTCTCGTGAGAATTCGAGCACTACGATTCTACATTAGCATTATCAGAATCACACACGTTTATTTGTTGTACAAGATTGGAAGTCTTATGTTTATCATTCGTGTCGTACAACTTGAGTACCTCATATATGAAAGAATCTGAAGTAGTAGACATGGTGTAAACGTGCACGGGATTTTACAAATCTATGACTTAAACCGAGAAATCGTTTCTTTTGCGGAGTTTTACAAAATCAAGAAGAAACTGTGAGATACTGATAAATTGGATGTGTTATGATAATTGTTGGATCGGTACAATGATTAGTGATTGTATGTTAAAAGAAATGATTGTTTGTTGGAGTAGGTGAATTATTGTTACATTAAGCTGTGATTAGGAATGAATGAATTGAGTTTACATAATGGTTTGATCTACAAGTAATGAGTGCAATTTGACAAATCTCAATGAAGAATCGGGAGCAAATCGCAGTGAAGAAGCTAGTCAAATTGCAACATTGAACCATTCAACACTCAAATCGCAGCAGTGAAACCTTAAATCGCAACCCTCAAATCGCAGGACTCAACTCGCAGAAACCAAATCTCAAGATCCCAAATCGCAACCCTCAAATCGCAGGCACACTAAAATCGCAACCCAGAAATATCCAAATCGCAAGGATCAAATCGCAGTTCATAATAGGACAAAACTGTCGCTTTCTTGCGATTTGTCTTTTTCCCTTTTTAAATAATAACGCCAAGTCGCAGTATCGAAGTACACCAAATCGCAAAAACACTTTTCCTTTCCCAACTCAAATCGCAACGAGGAAATCCTTACCGAGAGTCAAATCGCAGGGAAGAAAAACTAACTTTTTTACTTAAAAAACACCTAAAAATCACCCTTTTGAACGTTTTTGCTTGGTTTCTTTTGCATAACTTGATCCTAGAAGGTTATAACAACTATAAAAATACTATCTTTAACACCACCAACGTGAGAATCAAAGAACACCAAGAATAAGCCTATAAACCTTCAAAAACCAAAATTTTGATCTAAACTAACCAAGAAAACGCACACACAATCAAGCTAATCAAACCATGAGCTCTGATACCAATTGTAGGATATTGGATATCATAACAAAATGATGGATTTATGTATTGACCGAATTATAGAGAGAGAAAAGAGAGGTTGGGATATTCTAGTGAGAAAAAGTTCAATGTATTAGCTTGAGAGAAAGTAAACATCCAACCCTTTCCCTTAGGAGGGAAAGGGTATATATACATACATATGAGACGCCCCGCATAGGCTGTGGAGTGAGCTGACAGTGGGTAAAGACCCGACCCACTTTCACAAATATTACTATAACTAAACTAGTATTACTATAACTAAACTAATATTAATAAGTCTACGAGCTAACGTAATGCTAATCGATACTCTAGGTGACCGAGTCTTTCATATGAATATTTATATTCCTAACAGTAACCAAAAATATGGTGTGTTTAGTACCATGCAAAAGTGAAAGGGGAAAAAGCTAAGGAATCAGAAGATAGGCAGAATCTATTCAGATAGAAGACGATTCTGGTTCAAGACTACAGCGTGTGGGTTTTGATAGTGCTTTTGAAACTGTGAGAATTGAAAACAAAATAAACTGTCTCAGCAGATAACGGTCTGACGGTACCATTAAATATAGTGGTACCGTCCCTTATTTAAGGGTACCGCGACCTGCTGAGGTCAGTTTTGACCCAGAATTTGATTTTCGACAAAGAAATTTCACATATGTTGTGATTTTCTGGACCTTAGATTAAATGAATTTATACCAAATAAATTCTTTTATGAATGAATCCAATTGGATTCGATGAACGTTGATCGAGAACGAGAGATGACATTTAATTGCATTTCACAAATTAAATATGCTTTAAATATTTCGGATGAAATATTTAAGTTGTCATTGGAAGCTTGAGAGGGTTTGACTCTAATCTAGAGATGTTTTAGACACATATAAATCAACGATTTGAGAGGATCCAACGAATAAATCTCGCTGATTTAGTGAGACTTTTAGACATGATGAAAGAATCTATACCTTATAAATTCTTTGAGGGATAAATCCAACGGGATTTGACACAACAATACTCGAGAATTAGAGATGACTTTAATATTTCCAACGAAATATTTAAGTAGTCATTAGAGAGATTTGAATGATGACTTTAATATTTCCAATGAAATATTTAGATAGTTATAAGACAAGATTCGGAGGATGTTTTTGAACACACGTAAATTATAAAATTTACGGAATGTGTTCCATCATTCCAAGACCTAGACGTAGATAGTTGAACGATTCCCATTTGAGAGGTTTGGTTAGTATGCCGCGATGTTGTCTTGAGAAGGAACTTTCTCGATAGAGATATTTTCTTTTTGAACGTTATCGCGAAGGAAGTGATGACGTATTTCGATGTGCTTCGCACGCGAGTGTTGCACGGGGTTTTGAAAGGTGTAAATCAAGGCCAATGGTGCTGATTTGCAGCAGGGTTTAGGATCTAAAAGAATGAAGTATTTTACTGACACAACGGTGGAAGATGTGTAGGTGAGACTTGATTTGTAACATAAGGATGACTTCAAGTTGATTGAGGTTTTATAACGACCTGAAAACCCGAAATGACATTTGAATATTTAATCCGATTATAACCTAAAGTTTCCTAAAATAAATAAATAAATAAATAAATAAATAAATAAATAAATAAATAAATAAAAAACATATTCTATAATTCCTAATGCTAAACGAAATTTTCCTAGCCCCTATCCCTTTTGGTCGTTGGTTAGGGTTTCAGAGTTTTAGATTACTGTTGTGTTTGAAGTTTTGTAGCAAACTTGTTGGTGATCATGTAAGGTTGTGTTCAGTGTAGCCTTCCTTCCTAGTTGACCTTTATTGGTTCAAGCTAAAGGTAAAACCCTCATCTACTCATGTACTGCCGAGTCTCGTTAATATGATAAATCAAACGGTCATTCGGACACACACACACACACACACCACACACACACATACACACACACACACACACACACACACACACACACACACACACACACACACACACACACATATATATATATATATATATATATATATATATATATATATATATATATATATATATATATATATGAATGATTACGATACACAAATTACAATAAGAATTCTGGTTATCTAGTGATGTCGAATTATGTCTTTTACTCTCTTCGATTTAACCCTGATTCAACCTAATGTATCTTTGAGCTTATCATCTTAATAAGGAAACCTTGTACAAACCGATAGTTATTCAATGATGAGATACGTATATTAATTATGGGAACCTAATTTGTGAATGGTTAAAGAGCGAGTAGTAGAAGGTGTTTAACTGGTCATTATATATAAACTTGAGAAGTATAAAAAGAATTTTTAAACCTGTGTGTGTAAATGTAATAATGGGTTTCAAGTGGCTGAAATGGGGTATTGTGTTTGTGTGTCGAATAGGTTGTTTTGGGGGTGTGTGTGGTGTGTCAAATGAGGTGTGTGATTGGATTTGAAATTGGTTAATTGTGGGTTATATTGGGCTCGTTGTTGCATGATCTGGTCAGTTTAAGTTATTATCGTATGGTGTGTTTAATGTGTAATGTTATGAGAGGTCTTGGGCTCGTTGTATCGTGTTGTGTGTGTGTCGTACGTGTGGTCGTTAAGGCGGAAGGATGTGGATACCTATGTCATTTTAAACCATAGAAAGAGTATGATGAATCGGATATAAAAAGTGTTAGGCGTTAGGTTGTTTTATTGCATCATGTTGTCACGTTAAGTTACGGTTAAATAGTGTGCATGAGTGTAAATTGGAGCAGTTATAAAACATGGTATAAATTGAATGAAGAAGTGGCTGAAATTCGTGGACATAGGCTGGTTACAGTAGAGTCATTTGAGTTTTGTTGTGGTTCATAAAGAGTAATGAGAATGAAAACAAAGAAAACCTAGGTCTTGGTTATTAGAACATGCATGCATGGTTATAAATCGTATTTTTTGTGTGTTGTGTATGACGTAGGGTCTAAATCAATACATGTGCATGGAATTGTGGTCAAAGAAAAGTGTAAATGGTTGGTCACATTATGCATGTGACTGTCAAAATAGTGTGCTCGTGTGTGAGAATTGAGTGGGCTAACGTGATTTCTAAATTGCGTGTATAATCGGAATAAAAAGTGGTAGGGTCGTGGTGATGTTTAGATTAAACGTGAGTCATTTGGCATAGTTGGTCTCGCTAATTTTGCATATCAATAAAGTGTTTGTATCTCACATAGGTTTGAATTCGAGAAGGGAGTCGAATGGATTTGTTGTTCATTAAGGTTTGGTCGTTAAAAGGGTGCGAATGTGTGATGGTGTAACGAGAGGTGTGAATATGTATATGTGTTCAAAAGTGTGTAAATGCATGTGAGTATAATTGGTGCAAGCGTAAATAATCCGTAATGTGTTAAAAGAGTTCACTAAAGTCGGCTAAATCCTAAGTTGGTAGTGTATGGAGAATAATTACAATGTGAACCCTAAACTTTGGTAATTTATACATTTAACCCTAAACTTTGCTAAAATGACATATTAGACCCTAATCTTTGGAAAATTATCAAAATCAACTCTAAACTATGATATTGGTAATAACAAGATTTATGTTTAATAAATTGTCATTGTAACTCGGAGAGTTACTAATTCGGGAAAGTTACTTAATTCGAGAAACTCACTTAAGTCAGGAATGTTACTAATTATGGAAAGTTACTAATTATGGGAAGTTACTAAAAATGGAAGGTTTCTAAAAATAGAAGGAAACCCTAATATGTCAATTATGAAATGGTTCCTAAATAATAAGACGATCATTAATTCGTGTAAATTCGCTGAAGAAGGAGTACCATCCGATCCATGTGTTTTCTGATATGATTTCATTTGCGGTTTGAGGTACAGATATTCTATCCCTTCTCAGTAGGGATTTCTCATGACTTCTTGATCCTTAACTTTGATTCGTTTGCTATGTTATGATCCATTTGCAATGATCCGTCTGATATGATTCCGTTTGATATGATCCATATTTGTTTACTATTCGTTTGATTATTCGATTCATGCTATATTCTATATATATAGCTATTATCTGAGCTGTATTTATCTCTTGTCATTATATTGCATGTGTTATGCCTATTTATGTTGCCCATATTTGTAGCCAGTCATGGGGAGTCTATGACCGTGCCATTGATGCACCAATGGTAATGACGCTTTTAGTGGAGGCGGGTTTTTGTCCACTGCGTTCCCATTTGATTATATTGCTATATATAGCGCACCTGGCCCATGTATATTGTATGTATGTTTAGTCTAGAACTGGCATATGTATATCTGTTTTAAAGGGAGCGTATGGATGCATCCTAGGTATTTGTTCAGTTATTATTTGATATATGATTGTGAATGGACTTGTGTGTGTGAAATACACCCCATTTCACTATTTGGTACATCGATCTAGCTACTCCATGTACAATTTATATGATTTGTTGGGCATTCACTTGATATTGATATCCACTTTATGTTCATCATTATGCTTTGATTTCTTTCACATGTTCCATATTCTGTTTGACATCTTGTTTAGCAGGTTCTCCTGGATTCATTCGCTTATTCATTTCGTATACACTTATTACCTTTCATTTGTTTATATATGTTCACTGGGCTTTTTAAGCTCAGCCGCATTTCATTTCCTGCGGCAGGTTTAGGTTGGAAGCTGGGGATTGAGTGAAGTGTGCATAGAAGCTCTTAGTGGACCAACCTGGCGATAGACCCCCTTTGCATATGGATTAGACTTTGGAGTTATCTTCCATTTAGATTTGTACTCTAGTTTGATAGTCATTATTATTTAGACTTATTATTCCTTAGTTTCATTTTAAACTTTTGTAACCTTAGTATTTAGAAAAGTCTTTCGCTTGCGTTTATGTTCTGATTGACACCATAATGTTACATTTTGACCCTTCTCGGGTTGGGGTGTTACAATTGTTTAAGAATCGACCTGTAGTACTTTAAGTTATGACCTGTGAAAAATTTGGCCCTTAGGTTTGCACTATAGGAGCTTTTGAAACAACCTTTGTGAATTTGCCTTAGGATTTCCACTCTGAAGAAACTTAAGTTATGATTGGTGAGGATTGGGTAGACTATAAGACATTTGTTTTAGAATCATTGCTCCCGCATCACTCTGATTCGTGCCTTACTTTTAGTTAAGCCCTTTTACGATCACTATTTCCGGAGATTAGAAACTTATTATTTTGCACAACCTAAGATTAGTAACCAAGTAAGTTTAGAATGCGTTAAGAATTTTGTGGTAATGCCTGATACTATAAAAGCCTTATTTTCTGATTCCGACCTTAACCTCTTATTCGTTTGTTAATCATTTAGATGCCTCTTCGATCATTCTGAGGATTCTTATGACCATGATGTGTTTGACACATTCTGTAACTCTCTTGCTTTTGCTAAGCATATTTGAGTCTCCCTACACTATCAGATTTTACCTTACCCATTTCTATTCCTATAAGAAATATTGTGGTGATTAACCACGAGTATGGGAATGTTTCCCTCACTTCTGAATGATAAGATTCACTCTGCTGATCTGTCTTTCTCTAGAATATTAATTTCAATGTTATTCTGGTATATGGATTTGTTGACTGAGCATCGAGATGCTAACAACGGTCATATTAGATTTGTCGTCTTTGGCGATTGAGAAACTCAAAATTCTGTACCATGGTTCCCAACCTGGTAAACAATTATGATCATCTTTGCTTTGAAAACTCATACGTTAATCCCTCGCGGTTGTGAAGATATTTTGTTTGATGAAAATCGCCTCGAGAGTTATTCGGTTGTTTGAAATGTTCGCGATGTATTCCTTAAGGAACTACCAAGATTACCATCTGAATGTGAAGTTGTTTTAATCTGGTTATGAGAATTTGCTTAGTCACGACTCGAGGCAGAATGTGATTGCAATAAAGGCATGTGTATATGATGCAAGTATTATGACGCCCGGCCAATGTGATAATAGTTACATCATATAACTTAAACTTATTGGAATCATAGGATGTCTTGAGCAGTGCCTGAGATCAGTAAGTTGTTTGATTCAGAAACCCTATCCGTATAAGAGCAATGTTTTGCCTAATTCTGAAACTCCGTGTTTTATGTCATTAGTTGAAATTTAAAGAATTGAAGGACCAGCTGTTAGAAAGTGGTTTTACCCGTTTGAGTGTGTATCGGTGGTGTACTCCAGTTTTATTCGTAAGGAAGAGTGATGATAGTATGAGGTTATGTATTGATTTCTGGAAGTTGAATCGTAGTACAGTTTGAATCATCCTCCGTTACTTTGAATCGACGATTTGATTAATCAACTTCAGGGTGTGAAGTTTTCTCAATGATTGACTTTGAATCCGATTATTTTCAGTTACGTTTAAGGGAGCGAGATATTCCTAGAATTGCTTTCCGTATTCGTTTTGATCTCTATGAGTATTATGATGCCAATTGTATTGGCCACTGCTTCGATTGTTCTTATGGACTTGTTGAATCGTTTCATTCATGAATATTTGGACAATTTATCATAGTATGACATATTGGTATATTCAGAGATGAAAGAGAAACACGAAAATCATCTTCGTATTTTGTGTTGAGATTTCTACGTCAGAAGCAGCTATATGTTATATTCTCGAAGAGCAAATTTTGGTTGGGATGAAGAATGAGCGGAGAATTTTGAGAAGCTGAAAAGAGATTTGTTTCTACTCAAGAACGAGACTTAGCTACGTCCTTATGCAACACGGGAAGATTGGTGGTTATGCATCAATACAGCTAGAACCGTAGGAAGTGAACTATTCGACGCATGACTTGGGAGAGATTGGTGACGGGCATGAAGAAGCTCAGGAGCAAGACGGTGGAATCTGATCTATGTTAGAAGACTTGAAGGAAGCGGTTTTGACTGAAGCATACATATCTATCTACTCTATTCATCTTAGTTGTACTAATATGTATAGAGTCTTGAAGCAGAAAATTTCGATGGAATGGTATGAAGATGGTTGTGACTGCCTTGGTGGAGAAGTGTTTAGCGTGACAATAAGTTATGATTCAGCATCAGCCATCAGCGTATAAGTGGTTTTCCTTAATTTTGAATGTTCATATGTGGATGTGGGATTAAACTTTTAGGAAACTTTGTAACGGGATTTTTGCGCATATTTAGGAAGGACAACTTGAATTGAGTTGTAGTGGATCATTTGACTAGGTCGGCTCACTTGGAAGATTGGCAGCGATTTCTTTTGGCAAAAGATTATTCAAGCTACATGGCGCACCTGCAGTGATCGCGTCAGAGATTCGCGTTTTTACTTCACATTCCTAGGAAGAGCTACTGAAGGCTTGAGGAACCAAACTCAAGTTTAGTAATGCTTTGCACCTCCAGACTGATGGATAAGCAGAACAACCATTCGAGCTTGGAAGATGTGTTGAGCTGAAAATTTGACAAGCGTTAGTTTTGGTTGTGTTTGCTCACTAAGATAGATGGCATGCAAGTGACAAGAGTTTTCCCTTTCGGTTTTTTGTATGAACAGAGATAAAGAACCCCTTTTAGTTAAATTAGGTTGGGGAGCTGTTTATTGAAGGTCCGAAGTTGATTACAATAACTAATGGGTTAGTTATCATTGTGAAAGGGAAATTTTGAACTTTAGACTGGGAATCTGTGTGTTCCGTATGACGTTTCCATACAGAAGAACTAGACATTTTGGGATATAAGGAAGAATTAGCTCGTGATACGTTAAACCTTAGATTCGTTCTTATCTGTATGATTATCCTACCTATTCCGTTATGCCTTCTGATATGTTTTAATATTTCGATATGTGCTTAGTTGATCATCGATACGAATATGTTACCCACCTCTTTAGGAAACTCTTGATACGGTTGATGATTCGGTATGTGCTTCTCTGATTATTAGCAAGTTCCTTAGTTCGTTCAGAATCTGGATAGAGTTGATGAAGTTTTATCGTTTAGAAATACCTCCGTATTTGCCTCATGTGTATATGTGTTTCATGTATCTCTTAGTGAGATTACAGCTATCATCTGTCATGTATTTGTTCCGTACTCGTTGAATCAGATTTGTTATAATTTTTGTTCTGTGGAGAGCCTGGGGCTATCCTAATTTGTCGGGATCGAGTCATGAGAAATAAAAATATTTCGTTTGTAAAGATGCTTTTGGAAGGACCTCTCCGAGTGTGAGACTAGTTTTGTCATTTCTTTTCGTTACTGATACGTCTCTGTCTAACTTTTGCGACATCAATTTCGAGGACGAAATTTGCTTTTTAGAGGGGAAGAATTATAACGACCTGAAAACCCGAAATAACATTTGAATATTTGATCCGATTATAACCTAAAGTTTCCTAAAAAAAAAAAAAAAAAAACAAAAAAAAAAGACATATTCTATAATTCCTAATGCTAAACGAAATTTTCCTAGCCCCTATCCCTTTTGGTCGTTGGTTACTAGGTGATAAGGAAAGAATATCACACAATATTCATTCATTGTGTAGAAGATATGCATGCCTTCCTAAGTCTTATCAACATATACGGTTATACCAAATTTATACACACGCTTTTCCATTTTGTTACAAGCCGTATACCTTTGTGATATCCCTTATCATTTGCACCATAGAAAACTAGAGATATCACAGCCACGATACATGCACACGTTTTGACCCTATCTAAATTGATTATTCGACCTGTTTACCAACTTTAATATATCTCCTTCCAAATCATGCAAAAACATAAACAGTCCACTCAGATATTTTCTCTACAAGTTAAAAGGATCGAAGGCTAGCAAGTTGTGGTTGTGATTTCATTGAGAATGGGGCTGCTGTTCATGTTTAGGGTGTCTTCAAGATCCGTTCGATCGTGGTTAGGGTTTCAGAGTCTTAGATTACTGTTGTGTTTGAAGTTTTGTAGCAGACCTGTTGGTGAAGGTGATTAGTGTCAATTATAGTTCAAGGAAAACACACAAAGAAATATGTGTTAACCCGAGTCGTAGTCCCGATGAAGATTGAATGGAATTTCGTGATTCGGGATTTGTGATTCGTGTAGTGAATGTGAATAAGAGTGATTGATTTTTGATTACACTACTAATATTTAAATAACAATCAAGATTAACAATTAAACTACGCTATTAGAACAATTAAACTAAACATTTAAAGGAAAATTGAATTTTAAAGACGAACGCGACGTAATTTAAAAACGTAAATAAAAGTGATTTTCTAAATTTTAAACTCTAAAAATGCAAAATAATTTTTCCTATATTAAAAATGATAAAAGAAAATTTTTGGAAAAAGAAAAATATTTTTTTTGACTTTTTATGAATTTTTTATGAATTTAAAACTAGATTAAAAGATTTAAATGATTTAAAAATAGTAAAACAGCTAGGAAAAATCTGAAAATTTTTGAGTAACTTTAAAATAAAATTTCTAAACTAGGAAAAATAGTTTTGAACCCTGAATAAGCTCAGATCAGTCAAACAGCCAAACAAGCAGTTTTAGAATAAGCCAAAATTAAGCAATAGTTGACCAAAAATATTCAAAAGCTCAGGACTATTATTTCCAACTACTGGAAGCTTAAATTAAATGAAAAAGATCAAATAAGCACAAACAATAAGCCTTAAATAAGCTGCATAGATTATTACCAAAACAGATTTAACATAGTTTTCTACCCAACTTGCAGCACTAATTAAGCAGTCCAAATAAGCTCCAAACCAGAAAATGAGTGGGGCAAAAGCTAGCTAGTAGTACTGATATATCAAAAACACCAAAATCCCTTTCAAAATCTTACAATTACTAATCTAATGGAGCCTGAGAACAGATGCTTGAACAATTCCCTATGCTGATTAAATAAACCTAAGCTGACTTTTCAGAAATCAATCACTTTGACTTTTTCTAATTTCTACTGATCAAATTAACCTCTATTTGTTATAATAAGCTAATCTAACACTAGATAAGGCTAACTTGTACTATATTACACCTAAAACACTATTCTCATTAACTGAATTACTCTTATGAGCAGTTAAAAGCAATTGACACTAAGTTTGACTATAAATGAACTATATTACTAATATTATGCTATTTATGATCTACTTATGACTTATCCTAACAACTGATGCAATTATATCCAACAAACCTACACCTAACTCAGCAAATCTTATTGATCCAAACACCCCTACAACTAGCACTTTATAATACTCCTACTGATTCTAGTCCTCAAATCTTACTTCTAATGCTCAAATTCAATCACCAACCACTAGTATAAACTAATTCCATCACTTAATAACCACAATGAACAACCTCAGATAAGATCCACATATTATAAAAATGAACAATATGAGCACAGTTTCAACAAGTAAAGTATAAAACTCATCAAATAAGCTCAAATATCATATATTCTACTAAAATAACATCAAAATAACAATGAAACAGTGATCACTCAAATCTAAACCAGATACTAACAATTGGAAAAAGTACTTTGAATTTAAATCTAAACTTACAAAGCAATTACCCCTCAGCATGAACAGAGGGGGCTCACTAAGCTTGCCTGTCTTTAGACAGGCTAGAGGCTTCCATTTCTCCTCCTAGACTATCACTCCAAGCAGTAATCACCATGGATCAATAGAACTTTGACTTTTGTTACTTTTTGGATTTTGTGAAGTAAAGACAAAATGGACTGAATGAAAGCTTACAGTAAGCTATGAAGCTTATATAAGCTTAACAAAACAGAAATCAGCTTATTAATAAGCTGGAATAATATATATATATATATATATATATTTTTTATTTTTTTTTTTTTTTTTTTTTTTTATTGAAATGATAATAAGAAATTGAAATCAACAAAAACTAAATAAGCAGAATTTAATAGCAGAAAGTTGAAATCAATAACAATTGAAAGAAAAAATCAGATTCAATATAACTTTAAATTGAAATTTTCATTAAACATTAAAAAATTACAAAGACAATAATCAAAACCCTGATACAAGCTAAAATTAAAAGTGACTGAAAATTAAGACGAAACAAAGCAGAAAAATTACAATATTAAAAACAGAAAAATTACAACCCTTAAATGAGGAGAAACCCTCTCCTATTTATAGTGCTCAGCCGATCCTTCTGGGTCTTCCAGCTTGGCAATCCTCGTGCGTCCACAGCTCCTATCAACCCTTAGATCTTTCCTTGATCTCCACTCTTGATTTCTAACCGTTCGATCAAAGTAGTGAGGTGTTACCTCCAATCAGCAGCGGCCACGCGTCATTCTTCATGTCAGGGCCTTCTAGAATAGCCAATCATTGTCCCTTTTGCCCTTAATTGCCGTAAAAACGTACGGTAAAGGATTAGGGTTTGGGATGAATAGTAAAAATGGGGGAAAGGTGAATTTTGGGGAGCGGGATAAAAGAGAAAGGGGTGTGGGTTGTGTGTGTTATTTTATTTTTTTGTTTGACTGAGGATGTTAATCTTTTGACCGGGGTATATGGGCTCGGGTATGGGTTAGTTATAGTGGGCTGGGGAGTGGGTTGGGTTTATTATAGAGTGGGTTAATAATAAAAGTGGGTATATAAGGTTTGTTAGTGTAAAATTTTAGGGACCAATTATGTAATTTCGGGATTCTCCAAGGACTGATTTTGCCGATATTCAAAAGTTGGTCTAAGGGTGTTTTCTGTTATTTAGTGAAACTCAAAGGACGGATTTTGACTTTTGACCAAGGTCGACTTTCCCGGATTCGGCTTTTGAGTCTTTTCCACATCCCGTGCTCGTTTTCCCGATTTTCTTGTGTCTTTTGTTGGTTTTTTCACGATATCCGTCCCTGCATATAAATACACAAAAACATAGTATCTTTTGGCATTTTGGTCGGGTTTTTGGTCATTTTGGGTCCGGTTTTAGTCAAGAAAAGGTATGTGTTTAAGCACATACCAGAAGGTGTGAGGTTATGTTCAGTGTAGCCTTCCTTCCTAGTCGACCTTTATTGGTTCAAGCTAAAGGGAAAACCCTCATCTACTCATGTACTGCCGAGTCTCGTTAATATGATAAATCAAACGGTCATTCGGACACACACACACACACATATATATATATATATATATATATATTATATATATATATATATATATATATATATATATGAATGATTACGATACGAAAATTACAATAAGAATACTGGTTATCTAGTGATGTCGAATTATGTCTTTTACTCTCTTCGATTTAACCCTGATTCCACCTAATGTGTCTTTGAGCTTATCATCTTAATAAGGAAACCTTGTACAAACCGATAGTTATTCAATGATGAGATACGTATATTAATTATGGGAACCTTATTTGTGAATGGTTAAAGAGCAAGTAGTAGAAGGTGTTTAACTGGTCATTATATATAAACTTGAGAAGTATAAAAAGAATTTTTAAACCTGTGTGTGTAATTGTAATAATGGGTGTCGAGTGGCTGAAATGGGGTATTGTGTTTGTGTGTCGAATAGGTTGTTTTGGGTGTGTGTGTGGTGTGTTGAATGAGGTGTGTGATTGGATTTGGAATTGGTTAAGTGTGGGTTATATTGGGCACGTTGTTGCATAATCTGGTCAATTTAAGTTATTGTCGTATGGTGTGTTTAATGTGTGATGTTATGAGAGGTCTTGGGCTCGTTGTATCGTGTTGTGTGTGTGTCGTACGTGTGGTCGTTATGGCGGAAGGATGTGGATACCTATGTCATTTTAAACCATAGAAAGAGTATGATGAATCGGATATAAAAAGTGTTAGGCGTTAGGTTGTTTTATTGCATCATGTTGTCACGTTAAGTTGGGGTTAAATAGTTTGCATGAGTGAAAATTGGAGCAGTTATAAAACATGGTACAAACTGAATGAAAAAGGGGCTGAAAGTCGTGGACATAGGTTGGTTACAGTAAGGTCATTTGAGTTTTGTTGTGGTTCATAAAGAGTAATGAGAATGAAAACAAAGAAAACCTAGGTCTTGGTTATTAGAACATCCATGCATGGTGATAAATCGTATTTTGTGTGTCTTGTGTTTGACGTAGGGTCTAAATCAATACATGTGCATGGAATTGTGGTTAAAGAAAAGTGTAAATGGTTGGTCTCGTTATGCATGTGATTGTCAAAATAGTGTGCTCGTGTGTGAGAATTGTGTGGGCTAACGTGATTTCTAAATTGCGTGTATAAACGGAATAAAAAGGGGTAGGGTCGTGGTGATGTTTGGATTAAACGTGAGTCATTTGGCGTAGTTGGTCTCGCTAATTTTGCATATCAATAAAGTGTTTGTATCTCACATAGGTTTGAAGTCGAGAAGGGAGTCGAATGGATTTGTTGTTCATTAAGGTTTGGTCGTAAAAAGGGTGCGAATGTGTGAGGGTGTAACGAGAGGTGTGAATATGAATATGTGTTCAAAAGTGTGTAAATGCATGTGAGTATAATTGGTGCAAGCGTAAATAATTCGTAATGTGTTAAAAGAGTTCACTAAAGTCGGCTAAATCCTAAGTTGGTAGTGTATGGAGAATAATTACAATGTGAACCCTAAACTTTGGTAATTTATACATTTAACCCTAAACTTTGCTAAAATGACATATTAGACCCTAATCTTTGGAAAATTATCAAAATCAACTCTAAACTATGATATTGGTAATAACAAGATTTATGTTTAATAAATTGTCATTGTAACTCGGAGAG
The DNA here is from genome assembly GCA_021014915.2 of Artemisia tridentata subsp. tridentata. Classification (NCBI taxonomy): domain Eukaryota; kingdom Viridiplantae; phylum Streptophyta; class Magnoliopsida; order Asterales; family Asteraceae; genus Artemisia; species Artemisia tridentata. The sequence goes on from CP139508.1 coordinate 290,350,622, forward strand.
TTACTAATTCGGGAAAGTTACTTAATTCGAGAAACTCACTTAAGTCAGGAATGTTACTAATTATGGAAAGTTACTAATTATGGGAAGTTACTAAAAATGGAAGGTTTCTAAAAATAGAAGGAAACCCTAATATGTCAATCTGAACAACAATAAATACTGAATTAGAAATAACTTATGAAATGGTTCCTAAATAATAAGACGATCATTAATTCGTGTAAATTCGCTGAAGAAGGAGTACCATCCGATCCATGTGTTTTCTGATATGATTTCATTTGTGGTTTGAGGTACACATATTCTATCCATTCTCAGTAGGGATTTCTCATGACTTCTTGATCCTTAACTTTGATTCGTTTGCTATGTTATGAACCATTTGCAATGATCCGTCTGATATGATTCCGTTTGATATGATCCATATTTTTTTACTATTCATTTGATTATTCGATTCATGCTATATTCTATTTATATAGTTATTATCTGAGCTGTATTTATCCCTTATCATTATATTGCATGTGTTATGCCTATTTATGTTGCCCATATTTGTAGCCAGTCATGGGGAGTCCATGACCGTGCCATTGATGCACCAATGGTAATGTCGCTGTCAGTGGAGGCGGGTTTTTGTCCACTACGTTCCCATTTGATTATATTGCTATATATAGCGCACCTGGCCCGTGTATATTGTATGCATGTTTAGTCTAGAACTGGCATATGTATATCTGTTTTGAAGGGAGCGTATGGATGCATCCTAGGTATTTGTTTAGTTATGATTTGATATATGATTGCGAATGGACTTGTGTGTGTGCAATACACCCCATTTCACTATTTGGTACATCGAGCTAGCTACTCCATGTACAATTTGTTATATGATTTGTTGGGCATTCCCTTGATATTGATATCCACTTTATGTTCATCATTATGCTTTGATTTCTTTCACATGTTCCATATTCTGTTTGGCATCTTGTTTAGCAGGTTCTCCTGGATTCATTCGCTTATTCATTTCGTATACACTTATTACCTTTCATTTGTTTATATCTGTTCACTGGACTTTTTAAGCTCAGCCGCATTTCTTTTCCTGCGGCAGGTTTAGGTTGGAAGCTGGGGATTGAGTGAAGTGTGCATAGAAGCTCTTAGTGGACCACCCTGGCGATAGACCCCCTTTGCATATGGATTAGACTTTGGAGTTATCTTCCATTTAGATTTGTACTCTAGTTTGATAGTCATTATTATTTAGACTTATTATGTCCTTAGTTTCATTTTGAACTTTTGTAACCTTAGTATTTATAAAAGTTTTTCGCTTGCGTTTATGTTCTGATTGACACCATAATGTTACATTTTGACCCTTCTCGGGTTGGGGTGTTACAGGTTTGGTGTTTTTAGGGTAATTGATGGGATTTTTGGGATGAACATCCATTGTTGTTGTGAGATCATTGCACGTCGGTAGGTGATCAAGATTGACAACGAAAAAGAAGAGACTCAAAAATATCAATTTTCGTATAGGCTTATTGCTCGTTATTCGGAAGAACGAGAGTGTCAACGTACTCTTTGTGAGATAGGATGGTACATTTGTTTTCTACCCTAAAACCGATGGATAAGTTCGATCCTCATTACCTATGAGGTGATCTTGACGACAAACACGATGACAAACCTATGGGGATAAGAGGAATTAACATAAATGAATATACTTGGTCTTAAGAAGTGTATATTCACACGAGGATGAAAGGAACCACTAATCACTTATGTAGTAACTTGTGAGACATTTGTCAGCCGAAGGTTGATGTTAGCTTTTAGCAATTGGATGAGCGTTTTAACATATGTTGTTAAAATGCTTGATTATGATGTTTCGGATATGACATTTAACAATTGCGATCGCAAGTTAAACTTACTTGAATATTTCGGATGAAATATTTAAGTTGTCAAACATACTCCGAGTTCTACTAGGTTTGTATCTAACCTCCCTTTGACATAAGGGTGTATCACTTGGAAGAAAGCGAAATGATGACCAAGGAATTAGGACAATTTCGCGACTACGTTAATTTTTAGATGTTGACACTAGTGTAAGACTATATAACGTCTAAAAGTTTATAGTGATGGGCATGCCTAATCCATTATGTGTCAAAACAACATAGTGTGGGTGCAAAATTAGCAAGCAAATCATGTAAAGTACACATAAGGAATAAATACAAATATCATGCAAAACATGATAATCATTTAGCATTTAAGAGCATGAAGACATTTAATCATATCTTACGAGAACATGTTATCATTTTAAAACACATATGTGGGATGCAAGTAATCTAGGTTCGCTAAGGAGAATCCTAATTACTACTTGTTCAAACTGAAATCCTAATGGGAGACAAAGTTCACCGATGTAAACTATCTTTAGTCAAATGTAGGAATGAAAAATTTTCAAGTTAGAGAATGATTATGAGACTATCACTAGTGGTGCTCAATTCAGGCTAAACACGGCCATTTTTACGGGTTATACCAGGAACCCAACTTCTCTCCTGGAAGCAATTCAACCGTTAGGTCAAATTGAATTTCTAGTGCGATAGGTTCTCCAGTAGTCATTCTCATGTTAGAAAAAGTCAAATTCCTATATTTGCCTATCGAAGTGTAGCAAAGATGATATTAACTTATTCCGCTAATACATGACCTAATATGACTCAACTAACCATCTTTTAAATGTAGGTTAATGAAGATGACATGTCTTACACAATATCCTAACAAAGACAAGCACAATGTTTCAATTTTGTGTTTGAGATTTAGAGCTTGTTTGGTTTAGATGGTGCATTTCATGATCTCTTGGACAACATCTTTGTTTGTTGAGTTGTTAAATGTTATTTTAACATGATTTGGTTTTATAGAGCCAAGAGATGCCTTAATGTGATACAATGTAGAATCTGCTACATTGAGAGTGTTTCAAGAATGCTCATTTGCATATTTTGAGAAAGGAATCTAGTAAAGGTTACTTACCTCAGTAGATCTTGTGAGTATTATATGATGTATGATTGAAATGAGACATATTATCTTTCAACAAATATGCATTTCTAAGAGGAAACTTATCACTCTAACGAATGCTTAGTAAAACAAGTATTTTAGTGTATGACTAATTTTACTTGTTTATGAAATGACACATGTTGTATTGGGTTATTATTTAAATCTAATATCCTATATTTGTTAACAAGATGCAATGTATTCTCTTGTAACATAACCATTCATGTTACAAAGAAAATGAGATGCATATGATATAAATTATCCTTTGTTAATCTTTTGATAAAAGAAATACATGTGATTTTCTCGAAGATTGATGATGTACATAATAGTTAATAAGATATTATGTGTGACACATTTACTTGACATGTGATTTTGAGTGTTGATTCGTTCATGAGCAAAGTTTACTTATGTTGTTTATTTGCTCGTATTTGGTTTTTCGGAAATGACACATTCACTAATTGCATTGCAAAGTAAATTACTTGAATATATTGGATGAAACATCCAAGTTGTCAATCCTACTTAGTTGTGTATTTTATGCATCTTTTTAAATATATTAGTTTAATGTTTGGAACACAACCATTGGACAAGAAGACTCAATATAACATCTTCGACACAAGTGTGAGTTATGATCCGATGCATATTATTTTCGTCTTGAGAGGACGTCATTATTTTCATAACAATCGAGTGTGATTGAGTGTGTAGATTCAAGATAATATACTTCGTTATATTTTGATGTTATCTTGAAGCTAGACAAATAATTACTCCAATTTCATGTCTATACTCGAAAGCTTGTCAATTAGATTCGACGATGATATCAATCATAATTTGAATAATGAATTGATATGTACTCGAAATCTTTCTTGACCCCCACGATCACTCCTTTTAAAAGGAAAATAAAAATTTAAGGAATGTGTTCTATTTATTCTAATACTAGTTGTATGTGTGAGGTTAATGACATATTAACTTACTACTTCGAGATTGTCATTTATTTTTATGTGCGAAAAACTACATATTATTAAGTATAATATTCTTAGTTTTCGACATATCATGAGTATAAAAATAATTATCTTAATCATTTTTATACAACATACGTAAAATACTAAATGTTTAAAATTTTGTGTGTGTGTTAGATCAATGCAAGTTTAATACATTTTCTTTTACTTAAATACTAATGTATTAATATGATCTGTTATCTTGTTTAGACAACCCATGGTCAAGCATGACAAGAGGATGTAATGTTTTAGAGATCATGTTACGAATTTAATGAAAGTGTTAAATATTTTGAGGTGATACATTTTTTTTTACACTTAAACTTTTGGAAAAATAATTGTGTAAGACAATATCTTTCGAAAAACATGATCAACCAACTTAGCTTTCATTCCTAAGAAGGTTACTAAAGCATTTTAAAACTTGCAAGATGTCGAAAACATATATGCAAGAAAAGTGGTCTATGCCTATATGCAATGCAAAATCAATTACGCAACTTAGTACAAGAAGTCTAGTCTAAGTCCTATTGAAGCATAAACCGGAAAACTAATAATCAACACATAGTAACAAGGCATGTAAAACGCTTGTGATTATAGACATAATTAGCTAAACTAAAGATAACTATAAGAACTCAAAAATATTAACTAACAATGCTAATACACAAAGAAAAGCAAATAACCATTTAGCATAACACACAAAAATACTTATCGTCATTTTGTGTATTAAGTATAACAATGTATACTAAGCTTGATTTTATTTGAAAATGAATTGGTTTCCTCCCCATTTCAAAGATTTTTACCAAGTCACTTTGAAAATACGTCAAGGTTCGAAAGTTGAAACGCCCTTTTTCAGTTTAACCAAAAATTTACGCAAACGGCATGACCAAAACGACCTTTAGTATCAAGGATTCTAATATACTTTCATTTAGAATAAATTCATAAAAGTATTTTTCAAAAGAAAGTAGACTCAACTTCGTTTAAAATGATGGGTGACACGAATCCTACGGATTTATGGTTGATTTTATATGAATTTCTGAAAATGACCCAATTCTGAAAACAGACAGACAGATGCACGGTACCTTTAAATACCCCATGGTACCATTAAATATAATGGTACCGTCCTATATTTAGTGGTGCTGTCCACTGTTGTTTCAGTTCTGTCTCAGACTGAATTTTTGTTTCGACATAACGAAGAGATGTAAAACTTAGTAAACTAGATACCGAACATGTAGAATATGTTAAGTAACATTTTCATGTTTAGGACTAAGAAAAACATTTATAAACATATATTTACTATAAAACAAAGAGTTATCCCAAACGCTCATTTTAAAACCGCATCACTTTACAACTCGTTCAAAAGATATGACCGGATACTTATAAACTATATTATTTTATTTGTTTAAGAAAACATTCAAGCTAGTATGACAAAGTATACTTAACAACAAAACTTGTAAGTATTAAGCAACTAAATACTTTTCATATTTTATCACCTTTATGGGTAATTTGATACATGGATCGTACTCAATTTTGAAAACCATTTGTTTTAAAAATTTGAGCGACGTGGCTCTAATACCAATTATGGAAAACGTAAGGGGGCGGGGGTGAACACGTTTCCGTTTAAAAACTTGAATCTTTTGTATCAAATGACCAATCAAGTGTGACGTAATATGAGAAGTGACAACAAAAAGTCTTGCGATAACTAGTGATAATGGAATTCCATAAGTGAAGTATATTACCATAACACAAACATAGATGCAACATAAATACCACACAATATAAGCAATAAGCCACACAAACATAAAAGCAATGCAAATATAAAATATTAAATGCAAAGATAAAAGTAAAGAGACAAGTAAAGAAAGCGCAAATCGGACACGATGATTTATAGTGGTTTGGTCACGAAGCTCCTCTTCACCCTACTTCACTCCCCGAGTGCCCAACTTGAGAGTAACTTCACTAATAAACAAGCTCCCTTTTTGACGGAGAAAACCATACAACGTCGCTTACAATATTTTGCGACACTAAGTTAGATATCGAGTTCTTTTTCGGGTACAACCAAACCCGTTATGTTTTTATGGCCCAACATAAAAAACCTTGTGTTTTGAGGCCTAAACACATAAACCGCGTCGCTTACATTGTTTTCCGACATTAAGCTAAATGTCGAGTACTAATCTAGCTAGTACCAATCTCACTCACGATCTACCCGATCTTCACAAATTACACAAGCTACAAGATCCACATGATCTACACTCGATCTACCCGATCTACTCACGATCTACCCGATCTACCTTATCTTCACACGATCTACCCGATCTACTCACTATCGACACATGCTACACAAGATCTCCCCGATCTTCACAAGATCACAATGATCCACACAAGATGACTAAACAAGATAGTGACAACTTGATGTATGTCTAGATACAACAAGTAAATGACTAGTAATGCAAGTGCACTACACTAATACTATAACACCTTGTATCTTCTTGATACTTTGTGTTCTTCTCTTGCACTAGTAGATGAATGAAGGTGATCACTTGAATGGATGATTGGATCACTCTAAAACAAACTAAAACTCTCTAAATGATCAAAGAAAGTGATCTAAATACAAAGGGATTAGACCAGAGAAAACTGATTGGAAAAATTAAGTTGAAAGTGTAAAATGGTCCTCTATTTATAGGCAAAGAAAAAACTGGCCGTTATAGACAGACGGTACCACTAAATACCGTGCCAGACAAGGGACGCTCGAGTTTTCGCTTTTAGTGGTTGATGTGCTGCGTGTGTCGTTGCGGTTTTAGCAGTTTTAATGCCTAATCAAGTTTTAAATTTATATTTAGCCGACTTATCAATAACACACACACCTAACGAGCAGTGTACCCGGTCAGTATGAATATAATGGTAAGTAGAGTGTCGATCACTAAGAGTGGAACGTATTATTTAGTTATTCTAATCAGTATTTTAATATATTAAGTTAGCTATACAACCTAATCTAACGCAAGGGGTTCAGCCTGAGAGACTGGCACGATTTTGTTGCAATTAAATAATAAACTAAACCAATAGGCACGAATCAGCAAGTAGCACACACGTACACAGATGAATACTCGAGACAATAAGAGGGCTGTCCTTATGATAAGTAGTTTTTCACTTGTTTTATTGCTAGTGTTATATGGAGTGTATAGTTCGATGCAATGCACCGAGATTAAGTCCTTTCTCGTTGGTTCTAATCTTATCGGCGAGTAAACCCTTAATGATTACTTATGACTATCCCGTTTATCTTTCTCCTACTTTTCTACAGACCATAGAATACATAGGCATCTAATAAACAGGCGAGGGCAGAGGCATGGCGACCCGATCAACGCTCAGCTAGACACAGAGGTTATCAATGCACTAATAAAAGTCACCAATGACATCAACATATAAACTTTAATTAATGAGAAAGCAGTTTTAAGGGAGTGCAACCTTTCCGTTGTCACGTTACACAAGCCACCAATCTTGATGAATTAAAGTTTACTAACACAATAAAACAAAACTACTTAATGAATTAAACATATGCAGCACCTTCTTACAGCTCTTGTATCTTTGATTTGGGTGTGTCTTGTGCTGCTGCCTTGACTGAATTCGTCCTTGGTTTCTGGTCTTCGGTTAAAACTTCGGAACTCTTAATTCGTCTGGTCTTTGGGGTATTTATAGTTTCTGTCTGAGGGTGAGATGCGGCGCATCTAAGGAGTAGATGCGGCGCATGTACTTAACTTCGCGTGGGGTCCAAGATTATAATATTCAGGAATATTCGTACACCGCCAGAAGATGCGGCGTATCTTAATCTTTGGATGCGGCGCATGTCCTCTTGTATCTTGGATCGTATCTGGTGAGATCTTGATAGCGATGCGGCGCATGTCATGAGTGAGATGCGGCGCATCTGGAGCAGATTTGACTTGATCTTGTCCATTTCAGTAGACTCTTCACTTTATGCATGTTTTGCTCCATAATTAGTCCAAAATCGCCAAGTTTCACCAAATGCTTGTTTTCAACTGAGAATTACAAAAGTAAACGATTAAGTATCAATCCTCATACATAATATAGTAAAACAAGTCAAATTAATAGGATAAATGATAGTAATAAAATGTACTTATTTGAGTTCATCAAATATCCCCCCACTTGAACTTTACTTGTCCCCAAGTAAACCTTAGAATTAATCTTATGAAAATGTATCCTAAAAGATATTAGGATTTATTTTTATATTTAAGCATGTATTCGTTTTTGTCATAATCACACAACTAAACACTTAACGAATTAGAAGTAGAATAAAATATTTCGATAAAAGCAAATCTAATCGTTTAACTGTCCAGTCGTGACGAATATTCTATCATAAGCTTGGCAAGTATACACATCTCCACCACTAAAGCCAAGGAATAACAAGTCTAAAGCGGTAAAAAGGGTTTTTAGGCTTAAGGGTTAATTATTCTTAATCACTATCGATCTCAAATTCCAGAAAAGGCGACAAAATCACAAATACATGATCGAATCCACGAACACGATACTTGCAATTGCTCAAATCCTTAACTCGAATAGGCTAAAGATAGGTCCAAACTTCACCAATAATAATATATCAAAAAGGGCGACAAAATCATAAATACATAGCCGAATCCACGACTACGATACTTAAGATTGCTCAAATCCCTAATCTCAATAAATCAAAGGTTTGGTTGGATAAAGAATAGTACAGGGTATGGATAATTTTTGGGATATAAATTGGTGTAAAACAAAAAATAAACAAAACAAATAAATTAAAATCCTAAGTGTGGTTAATCACTATCCCAACCATCCCATGAATAAGACTCATGTCATTGAATAACTCACGCTTTAACACTTGAAATACACACTTTAGGTAGACACGAATTATACTCAACAAGATCTTAATCAAAGAATAAACCTTAGTTGACGTTCCCATAACTGCCAACTCCCATTCAATCCATAAATATAATATACAACAACTAGTGGTGATATCGACCACTTACATAACTTTACATCGTTGGTTTAAATCAAACATCCAACTTTCTTCTTTTTCTTTTTCTTTTCTCATTTTTTCTCTCTTTTTTTTTTTTTTTTTTTTTTTTTTTTTTTTTTTTTTAATAACATAAACATAGATGTGTAAAATTTCACCACATCACCAAAACAATAATTCTGGATAATTTTTCCATACTTTTCATGACTTCAGAAATAACGGTAATAGTGAAAGTAGTAAACACACGAAAAATAAACTCAAAGATATACAATATTTACTTTCACTCCAATTGCATTGTGCAATTTCCCGACCTAACCATAGATAATGAATTACGCACGCGAACACAGGTAATATAAGGAAACTCACTTTGCCTATAGCAATTAACCAACCACGGATTCTAATCTACAAGGTAGGCTAAGGTGTAGGTGTAACGAAACATTTTAACAAAGGTGTAAGAAACAAAAGGAATGGCTCTGAGTGTTTTTCTAAGGGTATCTTACTCTAAAAATGAGAGTAACAAAAGGGTTTATACGGGGGTTAACTAACCAGTGTAGTTAGCTAATAACACATAAAATATAATAGGCTTTTTGGGTGTAATCCTAGAAATTTATCAATTTAGACAAGTCATTCCAATTATATAAATAATACTTATTATGGTGGTCTCGAATAGTATACAAGCCAAGTTCTAAAGTTTACAAGTCACCGGCACACTCATAGATTTGTGAGTTTTGAAAAATCACAATTTTTGAAAATAACGTCATGTGTGCAGCTATGCAACTTAGACTTTAAACAAAAACATGCTAAAAATTTGAAATTTTGATATATTAAGCACATTTTAAGCATATTTTGAAAAGTTTAGGACAAGTAAGTGTTAAGTGTTCTAATTCTCCAATCCCCCCACTTAAGTTAAACAACGTCCTCGTTGTTCGTATATAAGGTTAAAAACTGGAAAATAAAAGAATTAGAACAGAAAAACTCCCCTGAGATTTGCTCGGTATGATCCTCCATTTGTATTAGAGCAAAAATCAATTTCTTGTGGATTAGAACGTTTGAGCTTCATATTCGATGTATCCACAGAAAATGCAGGAATCTATAATACCACCAAGGCTTCAAAACACACCTAAGGTAAGAAAGGTTCAACTTGCATAATACATTAGTAGTTAGGAAAAATAAAACATAAAAATTAAAAATGAAAATCATCAGGTCAGTCGATGCGCCGTATCTTATGGAAGAAGATACGCCGTATCGAGCCTGGAATAAATACGGATCAGAATAAAAGATGCGCCGCATCCTTAACCAGGGATGCGCCGCATTAAAATAATCTGATAAAAAGTTTTAAATTCGAAAATAAAAAATGCAGAAAAATAAAATAAGATATGACCATTGCAGGAGATGCGTCGCATCTCAGAATTGAGATGCGCCATATCCTCGGCGGCCTGACTGACTCGACACAAACAGAAAATTAAAAGATAAATCCGGGTTGTCTCCCGGTAAGCACTTCTCTTTATTCCAGAGTCTTCAAGTTAGACTCACGTTCAGCTCTTTATTCCATTACGTCGGGCTCAAACTCCACCACCTCGTTCTCATTATCCTCAATTTTATTATCAAAATATTTCTTCACACGTTGCCCGTTTACTTTGAATATATAACCATTTTTATCGCATATTTCAATAGTTCCATATGGATACACTTTCTTGACAACGAACGGACCCGTCCATCTTGATTTAAGTTTACCAGGATACATCTTTAATCTAGAATTAAATAGTAGCACTTTTTCTCCAATAGCAAACGTTTTATCCCCACGTAACCTCGAGTCATGCCATCTTTTAGTTCTTTCTTTGTAGATCTTAGTATTTTTGTAGGCCTCATCTCTTAGTTCATAGAGTTCATTAAGTTCCATGAAACGGTTCTTCGTCGCAGCTTCCATATCCATATTACAATTTGTCAAAGCCCAATATGCACTTTGTTCAATTTCGACCGGTAAGTGGCATGCTTTTCCGTATACAAGACGAAATGGAGTGCATCCCGTTGGTGTCTTATAGGCTGTACGGAATGCCCATAAAGCATCATTTAACTTGTCAGACCACCCTTTTGGATTATATCCAGTCGTTTTTTCAAGAATTCGCTTAATAGCCCTATTGGTTACTTCAGTCTGCCCATTGGATTGAGGATGGTATGCGGTGGAAACCCTATGATATACCCCGTATTTTTGCAAGGCTCTTCCCAGATGATGATTACAAAAGTGTGTCCCCCTATCACTAATCAATGCCTTAGGAATTCCAAACCTAGAGAACAAACTTTGTAAAAATTTAAGTACTACCTTGCTGTCGTTTGTTGGTAATGCTTGCGCTTCGACCCATTTTGATACGTAATCAACAGCAACCAAAATATATTTATTACCTTTAGATTCAGGAAACGGTCCCATGAAGTCCAATCCCCATATGTCGAAAACCTCACATACATGGATATAGTTTTGCGGCATTTCGTTTCTTGATGTTATATTCCCGGATCGTTGACACGCATCACATCCTTTTATATAATCTTTTGCATCATCCAACATAGTGGGCCAATAAAATCCTGCATCAAGGATCTTTCTTCTTGTGATGACTGCACCGTGATGTCCCCCCGTTGGCCCTGAATGGCAATGTGCCAATATTGCTGGGATGTCATCACCATCTACGCATCTTCGTAAAATATTGTCAGGACATAATTTAAAGGCATAAGGTTCATCCCAAATATACTCGCTAGCGCGAGTTAGAAACCTTCTTTTCTCGTCGGATGTTAGCCCTTTTGGAATTTCATTTGCAACAATAAAGTTTATATAGTCGGCATACCAGGGTCCATTATTATTGCTCTTAATTCCTACCATCATAAGGTGTTCATCAGGAAAGTCATCAGCTATTTCCCGTTCGTCAAGCACCTCCATATTAGGGTTTTCAAGTCTAGATAAGTGGTCAGCAGCTAGATTCTCGGCACCCTTTTTATCTTTAATTTCAATATCGAATCCTTGGAGCAATAAAACCCACCTAATAAGCCTTGGCTTGGCATCCTGTTTATTGAACAAATACTTCAAAGCAGAATGGTCAGTGTAAACCATAGTTTTTGACAATATAAGATATGATCTAAATTTATCGAATGCAAAAACTACTGCTAAAAGTTCTTTTTCCGTGGTGGTGTAGTGTTCTTGGGCATTATTCAATGTTTTGCTAGCATAATAAATTGGCTTAAATTTCTTATCTATCTTTTGACCAAGTACAGCTCCAACAGCATAATCACTAGCATCACACATTAGTTCAAAAGGCAAATTCCAATCCGGCGAAATTATGATAGGTGCGGAAGTTAGTTTTTCTTTAAGTATATTAAATGCCTTTTTGCAATCTTCAGAAAAATCAAACTTCGCATCTTTTAGCAATAATTGGGTCATAGGCCTAGATATCATTGAAAAATCCTTTATGAACCTACGGTAAAATCCAGCATGCCCTAAAAAACTTCTAACACCTTTTACATTAGTGGGGTAAGGTAGTTTAGCAATTACATCAATTTTAGCTTTATCGACTTCTATACCTTTCCCAGAAATCTTATGTCCTAACACAATTCCCTCTCTAACCATAAAGTGACATTTTTACCAATTAAGAACAAGGTTAGTTTCTTCACACCTAGCAAGCATTTTATCAAGTTTAAAGAGACAATCACTAAATGAGTTACCGAACACCGAGAATTCGTCCATGAAGACTTCCATAAAGTCTTCTACCATATCATGGAAGATAGCCGTCATACAACGTTGGAAAGTAGCAGGGGCGTTGCATAGTCCGAACGGCATTCTCCTATAGGCGAAGGTTCCATAAGGGCAGGTGAAAGTCGTCTTCTCTTGATCCTCAGGGGCAATTGGTATTTGGAAGAAACCTGAAAAACCATCTAAAAAACAATAATAATCATGACCAGATAGTCTTTCTAACATTTGATAAATAAATGGAAGAGGGAAGTGATCTTTTCGCGTAGAATCATTGAGTTTGCGGTAGTCGATGCAAACTCTCCATCCGGTAACAGTTCTTGAAGGGATTAGTTCATTATCGTCATTGAGTACTACCGTCATTCCTCCTTTTTTTGGTACAATGTGGATGGGACTGACCCACGAGCTGTCGGAAATTGGGTAGATAAGTCCGGAGTCAAGTAATTTCACAATTTCATTTTTCACCACATCTTGGACTTTTGGATTCAAACGCCTTTGAGGTTGGATAGTTGGTTTGAATTCATCCTCCATAAGGATTTTATGCGTACAAAATGACGGGCTTATTCCCTTAATATCAGACATATTCCACGCTAATGCTCCTTTTCGTTTATACAGTACCTGCAAAAGTGATTCCTTTTCTTTTGGCGTTAAATCAGATGCAATAATAACGGGCGAATTAGTGTTCCCATTTAGATAGGCATATTCCAAAGTAGAAGGGAGATCCTTAAGTACAGGTTTAACATTATTAATTTCAGTAGCACTAGCGGAATAAACCTGTTCTTTAATTATATCGCTGCTGTCATTATATAGATGCGCCGCATCGATATCATCGATGCGCCGCATCGCGTTACATACAGCAGAATTAGCAGCTAAATTATAATCAACTGTATTCTCATCAACTTGATCTTCTATAGCAATTGTGTTTTCCAGATTTTTAAGTAGAAAAGAATCAAGCAAATTACTTTTTAACAATTTCTGAGTAAATTGATTAATCGTGTCGTCAGAAACATCGATATTATAGCATTCATCGTCGTCGGAATTATCTTTACTCATAGATTGTTCCATGTTAAACTCAACCTCATCTTTTCCTATGGTAAGAGTTATCTTTTTATTAAAAACATCAATTATGGCCCTAGCAGTGGCTAAAAATAGTCGTCCTAATATTATAGGGGTTCTAGAATTTTCAGGCATATCGAGGATAACAAAGTCGATAGGTAATTCAAATTTATCAACTTTTATTAATATATTTTCAGCTATTCCTAATGGGTATTGAATGGACCTATCAGCCAGTTCTAAGCACATCCTAGTAGGTTTCGGTTCACCAAGACCTAATTTATCATACATAGAAGAAGGCATAAGACTTATACTAGCTCCTAGGTCGGCTAAAGCATTTTCAATATGTAAATTTTTAATTTGACAAGGAATAGTGAAACTCCCTGGATCTTTTTCTTTAGACGGAAGTTTGTTGAGCAATGCTGCTGAGCTTCGTTTCCCCATTGTTATGGTGCAAGCTTCTTCAAGTTTAGACTTGTTTGTAAGCAAGCTCTTCAGATATTTAGCATATTTTGGCATTTGCACCAGGGCTTCCATAAATGGTATGCTTAGCTGCAGCTGCTTGAGATTCTCCAGGAATTTCTTTTGATAGGCATCTTCTTTCTCTTTCCTTACCCTTTGTGGGAAAGGTAGTGTTGATCGCTTAGGCTCAACAGAAGGTTCTTTTCTGATTACAGGTTCCGGATCAGTCTCTTTTGGTTGCTCTTGCTCAGGTGATAAAGATTCAGGGGAAATCTTGTTTGTACTGTCATCCTCGGGTGTCTCTCCGATCTGAAAGGTCGACTTTCCGCCTCTAGTTGTAATCCCTTTCAAGTCTTGCTTTACCAAAAGTACCCTATTAAGCACCGTTGACAATTGGTGCACTTCAATTGCCAATCCATAAATCATGTTGTTTTGTTCCTTTAGTAAAAGCTCATGACTGCCTTTGAATTCATTAATAAAGTTTCGTGCTTCATGATGTTCTTTTTCATTGGCTTGAGCGATTTGTAGTGCAAACTCTTCCATGGTAAGATTTATTTGGGGTCTTCCGAACAAGTAGGGGAAAATATCGAACATTGTTCCTGAAAATTAAAGAGAGGTAGATTTCAAAGTAAAAGTTTCCAGGTATAAGGGTAAGAGTATTTTCCGTTCGGATATAAGAAAAATAGAAGTTGCTGATATCTGAAGACGATGCGCCGTATCCAAAAAGTTGGATACGCCGTATCTTATAATCGTTAAAATTAAATCAGACTTTTATTCAGAAAATAGATACGCCGCTTAGAAATTTGAATGCGCCGTATCAATTTAAATAATCAAAAATCGATATTTATTTAAAATTAAATGCGCCGTATTAACAAAAGTTAATGCGCCGTATTTTTGTTACGTTTCAAAATACGAAATTTTTGATTCAGAAGATACGCCGTATCGATAGAGATCGATGCGCCGTATCTGTTTAATTAATCGAAAATTGTTTTTAATTAAAATAATAGATACGCCGTATCTGCTAAAGCAGATGCGTCGTATGGCGTTAAAATTTAGAAAAAATTTTCTTAAAAATAGATACGCCGTATCTTGGGGAAAAGATGCGTCGTATCGCTTTATCGCTTAGAAAAAAAATTTCTTATTAAAAACAGATACGCCGTATCTTGGGGAAAAGATGCGTCGTATCGAATTAATTAAACGCGTAGTATTTTATAAAAAATTGAACGCAATACGCCGTATCTGAGAAATCAGATGCGCCGTATCGTTCGATTTAGCTCAGTACAACGATAGCAGAAAACAAAAAAATACGAAAAATTAAAACAAATAAAAACACACGAAAATAAACACAAACAAAAGCAAACAAATAACACACAAAAACAGAAAATATGAAAAATAGTACAATGAATGCAAATTAATCTAATACACAACAAAATTAGCGGTTAGATAAAAAATTAAAAACCTAATTAAAATACTAATCAAATTAACAGATAATAACAATTCACTCCCCGGCAGCGGCGCCAAAAACTTGATGTGCTGCGTGTGTCGTTGCGGTTTTAGCAGTTTTAATGCCTAATCAAGTTTTAAATTTATATTTAGCCGACTTATCAATAACACACACACCTAACGAGCAGTGTACCCGGTCAGTATGAATATAATGGTAAGTAGAGTGTCGATCACTAAGAGTGGAACGTATTATCTAGTTATTCTAATCAGTATTTTAATATATTAAGTTAGCTATACAACCTAATCTAACGCAAGGGGGTTCAGCCTGAGAGACTGGCACGATTTTGTTGCAATTAAATAATAAACTAAACCAATAGGCACGAATCAGCAAGTAGCACACACGTACACAGATAAATACTCGAGACAATAAGAGGGCTGTCCTTATGATAAGTAGTTTTTCACTTGTTTTATTGCTAGTGTTATATGGAGTGTATAGTTCGATGCAACGCACCGAGATTAAGTCCTTTCTCGTTGGTTCTAATCTTATCGGCGAGTAAACCCTTAATGATTACTTATGACTATCCCGTTTATCTTTCTCCTACTTTTCTACAGACCATAGAATACATAGGCATCTAATAAACAGGCGAGGGCAGAGGCATGGCGACCCGATCAACGCTCAGCTAGACACAGAGGTTATCAATGCACTAATAAAAGTCACCAATGACATCAACATATAAACTTTAATTAATGAGAAAGCAGTTTTAAGGGAGTGCAACCTTTCCGTTGTCACGTTACACAAGCCACCAATCTTGATGAATTAAAGTTTACTAACACAATAAAACAAAACTACTTAATGAATTAAACATATGCAGCACCTTCTTACAGCTCTTGTATCTTTGATTTGGGTGTGTCTTGTGCTGCTGCCTTGACTGAATTCGTCCTTGGTTTCTGGTCTTCGGTTAAAACTTCGGAACTCTTAATTCGTCTGGTCTTTGGGGTATTTATAGTTTCTGTCTGAGGGTGAGATGCGGCGCATCTAAGGAGTAGATGCGGCGCATGTACTTAACTTCGCGTGGGGTCCAAGATTATAATATTCAGGAATATTCGTACACCGCCAGAAGATGCGGCGTATCTTAATCTTTGGATGCGGCGCATGTCCTCTTGTATCTTGGATCGTATCTGGTGAGATCTTGATAGCGATGCGGCGCATGTCATGAGTGAGATGCGGCGCATCTGGAGCAGATTTGACTTGATCTTGTCCATTTCAGTAGACTCTTCACTTTATGCACGTTTTGCTCCATAATTAGTCCAAAATCGCCAAGTTTTACCAAATGCTTGTTTTCAACTGAGAATTACAAAAGTAAACGATTAAGTATCAATCCTCATACATAATATAGTAAAACAAGTCAAATTAATAGGATAAATGATAGTAATAAAATGTACTTATTTGAGTTCATCAGTGGTGAAGGTTTATTTGGGGAAGTTTGGAGCTGTTTTGGGGGGGGGGGGGGGGGAAATAGCTGTTTGGATTTTTAAACTAATTTTTCAAAATAAAACATTTCTTTTTAATTCAAAAATAATTTGTAAATGCATTTTTGAAAAAATGTTTTGTCAAATTAAAAATGTGAAGTTTAGAGAAAAATATAATCCTTTGATCACTAGTCAAGTTATAGATTTGTTTGTTCATATCTTGAGTGATTTACGTCGGGATGAAAATCTACGACTCTTCTGAAGCATACTTGAGACGTCGAGAGATGTTGATGTAAATATGTATTAATGATTTGTGTTTATAAGTAACTTGCACATTTTACGTTATGCATTACAAGTTACATGTTTATCATTATTAAAAACGAAGAAACCGTTTAGTTTAAATATCGTAATATTTGCACTAACAGAAATGTCTTGTCAATTTTGTTTCTGCTTTTCTTTTTTTTTTAAGAACGGCAAAATTTATTCAAACCTAGCAAGGCGCTAGAAAAAGATTACAAAGAGTAGTCCTCTAAAAGATTCATAATCCAATTGTTCCAAGAAATGGAAGACAATTTGTTTCTAGAAGAGAACCATCTAAATGAACAATCGACAATCTTGTCAAAAATTAAATTACGTTTAGGAAGTTCGGTGCCGAATATTGTTTCGTTGCGAAAATTCCATAAGGACCACATAACCACGCCGCAAATGACTTCCAAAATAGCTTGCTTTTTGGAGGGAAAATCATCAATCCAAACATACAGATCCTGGATGTTGGAAATAGTTGGAAGAGAAAGATCTAACCAATGTAGGACACGGATCCAAACCATTGAAGCCAAAGAGCAGGTCCACAAAGTATGTAGGGAGGTTTCAATCCCTTGATCGCAAATTGGACAGGAAATAGAGGCAATTTCTATTCCTTTTCGGCTAAGATTCCATCTATAAGGAAGACGGTCTCGAAGGGTCCTCCAGATAAAAATATTAATCTTTTTAGGAAGTAATCTGTTCCATCTTGTTTCATGACCTCCATCGGGCAGAAAATGATTATCGATGTGTTTGCGAGCATTTTTAACCAAGAACTCAGGAGGTTTAATGCACCAAAACCAAACATCCGCAGAATCAGAAAGAGTTATACCAGATAGCATGTTGTGCAAAGTGGAAGCTGGATAGCATTTGTACCGCTCACTACAAGAATTCTGTCAAGTACCCTCGAAAAATGCCCACGTATATTGATACATGGGTATTTACCCAAGTATTACCCATGAGTTAACCACAAATAAGGAATTAAGAGTGTGGCAAAATTTACCCTCAAACCTCCCACAAATGTACCCATGAAAGTACCCACAAAGTGTGATTTGGTGTGTAATTTGTGGGTGAAATATTCCCACTAAAATATTTTCCACAAACTACCCACAGACAAGTCATTACGGGAAAAAGATGTGGGTAATGTCATGGGTATATTTATGTTACCCACAAAGTATGCAAATGTCTTTTGTTCATGGGTATCATTTCATGTGTAATCTATGGGTAAATATTCACACGTAGGTTTACTCGCCATACTTTTAGTGGGGAAATTTCTAAAGTTAGTTTTATGTGTGCAATTTATGGTAATTAAGCAAGTCCTTAATCTATAAGTAAATATTTTATGGGAATTCCGAATAAAGTAATTTTAATGATTAGTAAAGGAGGACGTCAACTAACATGATATATGTGAACCCATTATTTTCAAAAAATAGTAGAGATTATAAATCCACTACGAAAGGTGGTTATCGCTAACTCGTTACAATACAATAAGTTACATATTTTAGTACATTGATTTCGGTTATGCCAAAGGGAAGTGAAAAAAACCAATTTCAAAGTAGCGTATAATCATAGATTTTTTTTAGTTACTTTACATTAGGTGTGTTTAGCTCGTAGCATTTTGAGTTTCTTCAAATCGTTTCTCATTTAGGATTAAAAAAAAAAAAAAAAAAAAAAAAAGAAAAAAAAAAACTTGCTTGGAAACAAGTAGTGAAACAAACATTAAAAATTGAAATACTACTTTTTCTAATGCTACTAAAACAATCATTAAAATTTTGACGCTTCTTCTGTTTCCTATTACACATTATAACTCAATTACAATTAACTTAGCAAACATTTTTATAAAACAAATAGTTACAACCACAACTACCGCTTACAACTACTTCTAGGCTCGCCAAACATACCCATTAAACTATATTTTATTTGTGAATAGCTAAAAAATACTATAAGCCATTTTATTTGCATAAGAAAAGAAATATTATGTATATATATTAATGTTATAAGTAAAAAAAATAAAAAAATAATAAAAAATAAAATAAAATATGACTTAAATATTAAAATAGATATCTATTAAGCAGATCAAAGTTTGATTTTATCTCCCTAATCACATTTTGGAAAAGCACACTACAATTGTGGCGCTAAGATTTGTGCCTGATGAAGCGAAAAGTGTACCGCTTTTAGGGGGTCATTTAAGCCCTAAATCGTATTTATTTGATCAAATATTGCCCTAAATCGTTCCTTTTGTCATTTTAGGTACTTTGGAGAAGAAATCTGGAAAAGGAAGCATTTTGGACGTTTTTGGAGCATAAAAGTGAAGAAAACGACAAAGTCTCAAAAATATGCTGGAAAGTACATGTGACGGCGTCAAGCTCTATTGTGACGCCGTCAGCCCTTGATAAGCCAGAGAAATTTTGGAAGATTAAAGGGGGACGGCGTCAAGAAGGTCGTCAAGCCTTGATAAGCCAGGGATGATTTTGGAGGATTAAAGAGGGACGGCGTCAGGAAGACCATCCGGGAACCCTAGCCACGGCGAGGTGACGGCGTCAAGATCTATAACGTGACGCCGTCAGACACTAAGTTCTATATATAGTTTTGCAATTTTTTGTCATTAGTGTGCAACTTTGTGAGGAGAAACCCTAAGACGAATTTTCTGCCATTTTTAAGGGTTTTATACCCTTGGATCTCCCATGTTTAATTGAAGATAAGTAATCATTTAATCATTCAATATGTCTATGTGTTGTTTGATTATATCTTGTTCTTGTCTTTTAATTAACATGCTAGGCTAGATTTATCTTGTGTTTGCTTAGATCTAATGAAACCTAACTATTGATTATTGGTTATTAGTGTGTTATTAATTGTATTGGATGATTGCTTATCGATGTTAGGCTTAAGAAAACTGGCTAACCTCCTATACGGTAACTTGCTTGAACGTCTTAAGAAACATGAACCAATGCGTACTAAGGTTATTATGGTTGTATTTAATGCATGAGCGAATTCTAGTGATCCCATGTTAGGAGCTTCCTAGCCGGCTCGACATTGGAGTGAAGTAGGAGCTTGTAGAGTTGGGGAAGTACGTACGCCACCCCACGATTGGTATTAAGGAATACACCCGTCATCCACGCAATTAATACACACTAATCAACCAGTAAAAGATAGTTAGGGAGTAAGGAAATCTAAGTAAACACATTTCTCTCCATATAAGTTTCAGGACCTTTTCATTTTCAGTTATTTTATTTTATTTGCACTTGTAGCTATTTGGGTTAGTTGACTAGCAACTAATTCCGCCCACTCCATCAAACCCGAGATTTTACTTGCTTTTATAAAAAATATAAAAATACAAAAAGAATCTTCCCTCACCCTTAGACCTATTAGAATAGTTTTTCAATCCTAACGACACTATTCCCCTAGAGAACGATCAATCCCCCGGTACTTGCCACTTCACTATACTACATCGGTCAGGTACACTGCCTGGTGGGGATTGCAAGCTTCTCGAGATCCCTCGAGAGGTAAAACCTGTTGTAAGGTCGCAAAACCACGCATCAAGTTTTTGGCGCCGTTGCCGGGGAATAGTTATTGTTTAGGTTGAATTTTTATTTTATTAGGTCTACTCACTAGATTCCTTTCTAGTGAGATTTTTATTTTATTTTTCTAGGTTTTCTTTAGTCTATCTTTTTTTCTTCGTTTCTTTGTTCGTAACCATTACCATCCGACATCATGGAAGGTGGTAATATCCTTGATCCCAACAACCCACCACCACAACAACACCCACCTCCTAGAGCCCGTACCTTAGGAGACTACTCCCGTCCTAGCCACCATGGCTATCGAAACACCATTGAGCTCACTCAAGGAGCCAATGTCACTCCCTTGCGATCCGACACCATCCGGTTGGTGCAAAGCGGATGCGCATTCCATGGACTTCGTTCCGAAGATCCTAATCAACATCTCAAGGACTTTCTCAAATTGTTGATTCCATAGACCTTGATGTTGCCACTCGAGAGACGACCCGACTGCGTCTCTTTCAATTCTCTCTGCGGGACCAAGCTAGTCAATGGCTAGAGCGTCTACTCGCAGGATCCATCACCTCTTGGGATGATCTCACCACTCGTTTCCTTACTCAGTTTTTCCCACCAGGAAGAACTACCAAGTTAAGGAAGGATATCTTGATGTTCGAACAACGTCGAGGCGAAACCCTGTATGGGGCATGGATTCGATTCAAGGACTTACTCCGAAAAGTCCCTCATCATGGCATAGATCTCTGGCTTCAAATTCAAATCTTCTATGACCATGTTGACTACCACACCAAGCATGCCATCGATCGAGCCGCCGGAGGCAGATTGCGTGATAAAAACGCCGAGGAATCATGGGAGATCATTGATGAGCTCGCATCCGACGATGATGAATTGTGGCAAGTTTCCCACGACGTACGCTCGGCGGTCAAGACATATTCATCGCCCGATAAAGCCAATCAAATCACCGAGGAAAGCGTTAGTGAACTTGAGAAGAGGGTTGCATATCTTATGGAAAAGCAAAAGAGACCCTTAAGTCCACAAAAAGAAACGGTTAACTTGGTCTCAAGCATTAAGCAAATACCATTGTCCGAATCACCCCGGAGGGAAAATACTAAACCCTTCCATAAGCACGCTCAACCCAACTCACCACCTCAGGAACTTAGTCCAACATTCGAAGCTCGAATGAGAGAATACATGTCAAAACACTCCGAACGATTGGCAAAATTTGAGGAAGCTATCTACAAACAAAAGGAGGAGATGGAAGAGAAGATGGCTGAGATGATGGGCCTTTTGAAAGAATACACAAAAACAAAAGCTCCTGAAAATGTGTTAGTGCGAAAAGACGTTGAAGTTCCCAACACTAATTGTGTTAATGCCATCTCCGTCGTCAAAGGAGGAGTAAATGAAGAAAGAGGGAAGTTGATAACTATGAAAGTTAACAAGATTGATCTCATCCCACTTAATGACGGAAACACCATTGCCTACAAATGCGATTCCGACAAGGGAAAGGAGGCGCCCTCTGAGGAGCGCCAATTGGTAGAACCGCCAATGTCACAACAAGTGAGGCATTACTTGAAGCACGAAATAAACAAGGAGACCATAAACGATTGGGTGAGAAACTATCGACGTACTCATCTACCCAACAAGGAGTCCAAGAGGATGGAACCGGATGATGAATCTGACACATTACCCGGAGGGCAATTGTATGAGAGCCTCATAAGACAAAAGTTAGTGGAAAAGCAGGAATTCTACAGGGTCTTCGAAATACCATGCAGCATTGGAAAACTCAAGTATCTGGATGCGGTAGCTGACCAAGGTTCCGACGTAAATTTGATGCCTTTATCCGTTTATGTCCAGTTAACCGACGAACTGCCATCCATCACCCGTACTAAACTCTCCTTTGCAAAACATTCTTATGAGTACCCGTTAGGAATTGCAGAAGATGTGTTGGTCAACGTTGCCGGATTCCTGTATCCGGTCGACTTCATGATTATTGAAAGAAATGATATGAATATGCCAATAATCCTTGGGGCACCCTTTCTCGTTACCACTAGGGCACAAATCGATTACGAAAATAGTACCATCCAAATGAAGAAGGGGAAGAAAACAATAAACTTCCCAACGATCCCACGACATATATGAGATGTTGCTCTACAAAAGAAGATGGTGATGAACTCAAATAAGTACATTTTATTACTATCATTTATCCTAATAATTTGACTTGTTTTATTATATTATGTATGAGGATTGATACTTAATCGTTTACTTTTGTAATTCTCAGGTAAAAACAAGCATTTGGTGAAACTTAGCGATTTTGGACTTATTATGGAGCAAAACATGCATGAAGTTAAGAGTCTACTGAAATGTACAAGATCAAGACAAATCTGCTCCAGATGCGCCGCATCTCACTTATTACATACGGCGCATCACTATCAATATTTCACCAGATACGATCCAAGATACAAGAGGACATGCGCCGCATCTATTTATGGAGTTACGCCGCATCTTCTGGCGGTGTACGAATATTCCTGAATATTATAATCTTGGACCCCACGCGAAGTTAAGTCAATGCGCCGCATCTACTTACTAGATGCGCCGCATCTTACCCTCAGACAGAAACTATAAATACCCCAAGACCAGACGAATTAGGAAGGCATAATATTATATACGAGGTTCGAAGACCAGAAACCTAGGACGAATTCAGACGAATAGGCAGCACAAGACACACCCAAACGAAGATACAAGAGCTGTAAGAAGGTGCTGCATGTGTTTAATTCATTAAGTAGTTTTGTTTTATTGTGTTAGTAAACTTTAATTCATCAAGATTGGTGGCTTGTGTAATGTGACAACGGAAAGATTGCACTCCCTTAAAACTGCTTTCTCATTAATTAAAGTTTATATGTTGATGTCTTTGGTGACTTTTATTAGTGCATTGATAACCTCTGTGTCTAGCTGAGCGTTGATCGGGTCGCCATGCCTCTGCCCTCGCCTATTTATTAGATCGCCTACGCATTCTATCGTCTGTAGAAAAGTAGGAAGAAAGATAAATAGGATAGTCATAAGTAATCATTAAGGGTTTACTCGCCGATAAGATTAGAACCAACGAGAAAGGACTTAATCTCGGTGCGTTGCATCGAACTATACACTTCATATAAAACTAGCAATAAAACAAGTGACAAACTACTTATCTATCAGGACAGCCTTCTTATTGTCTCGAGTATTTATCTGTGTACGTGTGTGCTATTCGCTGATTCGTACCTATTGGTTTAGTTTATTATTTAATTGCAACCAAATCGTGCCAGTCTCTCAGGCTGAACCCCCTTGCGTTAGAACAGGTTGTATAGCTAACTTAATATATTAAAATACTGATTAGAATAACTAGATAATACGTTCCACTCTTAGTGATCGACACTCTACTTACCATTATATTCATACTGACCGGGTACACTGCTCGTTAAGTGTGTGTGTTATTGATAAGTCGGTTAAATATAAATTTAAAACTTGAGTTGGCATTAATACTGCTAAACCGCAAAGACATACACGCGCATCAAGTTTTTTGGCACCGTTGCCGGGGATAATAAGAATTTCCTAATCATGAGAACTTTGAGGAATTTATTGACCTTAATGTACCTACCGAACTTAGACGCGATGTTGTTAATGATTCTGATGACGAGTGGTATGATTGCATAGTAATTAACAAACGTAGGAGAATAGTTGAGAAAACGAATTTGAATAATGATGTGTTTATTGAACTACCACCCCACCTTGCTTATTTATGCCTATATGATAATAAGAATTTCCCGTCTATCATTTTGTCATCTCTGCCCGAAAGGGACAGAACTTTGTTTATACAGACAATGAAGAAGAACGGCGTGGAAATTAAGGACGAGCAAGGAGTGTTCAATATCACTGAATTGGCGATGAGGGAGCGCGATGTTTCCGACTCCTTCAATGATCGATATTAAAGAGCTGAACGTGAGTCTAACTTGAAGACTCTGGAATAAAGACAAGTGCTTACCGGGAGACAACCCGGATTTATCTTTTAATTTTCTGTTCTGTGTCGAGTCAGTCAGGCCGCAGAGGATACGGCGCATCTCAATCCTGAGATGCGACGCATCTCCTGCAATGGTCATATCTTTATTTTTCTGCATTTTTTTTATTTTCGACTTTAAAACTTTTTATCAGTTTATTTCAATGCGGCGCATCCCTGGTTAAGATGCGACGCATCTTCTATTCTGATCCGTACTTATTCCAGGCTCGATACGGCGTATCTTCTTCCATAAGATACGGCGCATCGACTGACCTGATGATTTTCATTTTTAATTTTTATGTTTTAACTAACTACTAATGTATTATGCAAGTTTGAACCTTTCTTAACTTAGGTGTGTTTTAAAGCCTTGGTGGTATTATAGATTCCTGCATTTCCTGTGGATACATCAAATATGAAGATTAAACGTTCTAATCCACAAGAAAGATGATTTTTGATCTTATACAAATGGAGGATCATACCGAGCAAATCTCAGGGGAGTTTTTCTGTTCTAATTCTTTTATTTTCCAGTTTTTAACCTTTTATACAAACAACGAGGACGTTGTTTAACTTAAGTGGGGGGATTGGAGAATTAGAACACTTAACACTTACTTGTCCTAAACTTTTCAAAATATGCTTAAAATGTGCTTAATATATCAAAACTTAAAATTTTTTAGCATGTTTTTGTTTAAAGTCTAAGTTGCATAGCTGCACACACGACGTTATTTTCAAAAATTGTGATTTTTCAAAATTCACAAATCTATGAGTGTGCCGGTGACTTGTAAACTTTAGAACTTGGCTTGTATACTATTCGAGACCACCATAATAAGTATTATTTATATAATTGGAATGACTTGTCTAAATTGGTAAAATTTCTAGGATTACACCCAATAAGCCTATTGTATGTTATGTGTTATTAGCTAACTACACTGGTTAGTTAACCCCCGTATAAGCCCTTTTGTTACTCTCATTTTTAGAGTAAGATACCCCTAGAAAAACACTCAGAGCCATTCCTTTCGTTTCTTACACCTTTGTTAAAATGTTTCGTTACACCCTTACACTTAGCCTACCCTGTAGATTAAAATCCGTGGTTGGTTAATTGCTTTAGGCAAAGTGTGTTTCCTTACATTACCTGTGTTCGCGTGCGTAATTCATTATATATGGTTAGGTCGGGAAATTGCACAATGCAATTGGAGTGAAAGTAAATATTGTATATCTTTGAGTTTATTTTTTGTGTGTTTACTACTTTCACTATTACCGTTATTTCTGAAGTCATGAAAAGTATGGAAAAATTATCCAGAATTATCATTATAGTGATGTGGTGAAATTTTACACATCTATGTTGATGTCTTAAAAAAAAAAAAAAAAAAAAAAAAAAAAAAAAAAAAAAAAAAAAAAAAAATCGAAAAAAAATAGAAAAGAAAAAGAAAAAGGAATAGTTGGATGTTTGTTTTAACCAACTTATGTAAAGTTTTGTATTAAGTGGTCGATATCACCACTAATTGTTGTATATTATATTTATGGATTGAATGGGAGTTGGCAGTTATGGGAACGCCAACTAAGGTTTATTCTTTGATTAAGATCTTGTTGAGTATAATTCGTGTCTACCTAAAGCGTGTGTTTCAAGTGTTAAAGCGTGAGTTATTCTATGATATGAGTCTTATTCATGGGATGGTTGGGATAGTGATTAACCACACTTAGGATTTTAATTTATTTGTTTTGTTTATTTTTCATTTTACACCAATTTGTATCCCAAATATTATCCATACCCTATATTATTCTTGATCCAAACCTTTGATTTATTGAGATTAGGGATTTGAGCAATCTTAAGTATCGTAGTCGTGGATTCGACTATGTATTTATGATTTTGTCGCCCTTTTTGATATAATATTATTGGTAAAGATTACTTGGTCCTATCTTTAGCCTATTCGAGTTAAGGATTTGAGCAATTGCAAGTATCGTGTTCGTGGATTCGATCATGTATTTGTGATTTTGTCGCCTTTTCTGGAATTTGAGATCGATAGAGATTAAGGAGAATAATTAACCCTTTAAGCCTAAAAACCCTTTTTACCGCTTTAGACTTGTTATTCCTTGGCTTTAGTGGGGGAGATGTGTATACTTGCCAAGCTTATGATAGAATATTCGTCACGACTGGACAATTAAACGATTAGATTTGCTTTTATCAAATTATTTTATTTTACTTCTAATTCGTTAAGTGTTTGGTTGTGTGATTATGACAAAAATGAATACATGCTTAAATATAAAAATAAATCCTAATATCTTTTAGGATACATTTTCATAAGATTAATTTTAAGGTTTACTTGGGGACAAGTAAAGTTCAAGTGGGGGGATATTTGATGAACTCAAATAAGTACATTTTATTACTATCATTTATCCTAATAATTTGACTTGTTTTATTATATTATGTATGAGGATTGATACTTAATCGTTTACTTTTGTAATTCTCAGGTAAAAACAAGCATTTGGTGAAACTTGGCGATTTTGGACTTATTATGGAGCAAAACATGCAAGAAGTTAAGAGTCTACTGAAATGTACAAGATCAAGACAAATCTGCTCCAGATGCGCCGCATCTCACTTATTACATACGGCGCATCACTATCAATATTTCACCAGATACGATCCAAGATACAAGAGGACATGCGCCGCATCTATTTATGGAGTTACGCCGCATCTTCTGGCGGTGTACGAATATTCCTGAATATTATAATCTTGGACCCCACGCGAAGTTAAGTCAATGCGCCGCATCTACTTACTAGAGGCGCCGCATCTTACCCTCAGACAGAAACTATAAATACCCCAAGACCAGACGAATTCGGAAGGCATAATATTATATACGAGGTTCGAAGACCAGAAACCTAGGACGAATTCAGACGAATAGGCAGCACAAGACACACCCAAACGAAGATACAAGAGCTGTAAGAAGGTGCTGCATGTGTTTAATTCATTAAGTAGTTTTGTTTTATTGTGTTAGTAAACTTTAATTCATCAAGATTGGTGGCTTGTGTAATGTGACAACGGAAAGATTGCACTCCCTTAAAACTGCTTTCTCATTAATTAAAGTTTATATGTTGATGTCTTTGGTGACTTTTATTAGTGCATTGATAACCTCTGTGTCTAGCTGAGCGTTGATCGGGTCGCCATGCCTCTGCCCTCGCCTATTTATTAGATCGCCTATGCATTCTATCGTCTGTAGAAAAGTAGGAAGAAAGATAAATAGGATAGTCATAAGTAATCATTAAGGGTTTACTCGCCGATAAGATTAGAACCAACGAGAAAGGACTTAATCTCGGTGCGTTGCATCGAACTATACACTTCATATAAAACTAGCAATAAAACAAGTGACAAACTACTTATCTATCAGGACAGCCTTCTTATTGTCTCGAGTATTTATCTGTGTACGTGTGTGCTATTCGCTGATTCGTACCTATTGGTTTAGTTTATTATTTAATTGCAACCAAATCGTGCCAGTCTCTCAGGCTGAACCCCCTTGCGTTAGAACAGGTTCTATAGCTAACTTAATATATTAAAATACTGATTAGAATAACTAGATTATACGTTCCACTCTTAGTGATCGACACTCTACTTACCATTATATTCATACTGACCGGGTACACTGCTCGTTAAGTGTGTGTGTTATTGATAAGTCGGCTAAATATAAATTTAAAACTTGAGTAGGCATTAATACTGCTAAACCGCAACGACATACACGCGCATCATTGCTCTACAAAAGAAGATGGAGGCGAACCCCAATATAATCCGTGGTAATGTTCGTGAGAAATTCCTTGCATGGGAGGCAAGGATTAAGAATTACAATGAAAATGAGATTAGAGAATGTAAGGGTGGAAATAACGATTATATTGAGGCTGATGAGCAGACCAATAACCCCGTTGAATTTACAAAAGGAGACTCAGTGCTCCTAAGGCATTCAGAAACAAAAGCACCTACCAATGAACCAAGTCCCTGGTGGTACGGACCATTCACAATTAAAAGTCTACACCAAGATGGGGTAGTAAGCTTGACCAGCAAGGGAGGAGGTGAAGTGACTGCGAATGTCGAGCGATTGAGACACCACCACCCTGATAACAAGGATTATATCTATCAGGGATACGTCATTATGAATGATGGAATCACGTAATGTACGTGACTTTGAGTCTAGCTACAAGACTCGTTAATAAAGAAAAGCGCTTCTTGGGAGGCAACCCAAGCTTTATTTGCTTTGTGTGTTTATTTATTTGTTTGTTTGATTTTATTTGCTTCCGTATGTATGTTTAATTTTTATTATTATTGATTCATGTTCAAAACTAAATTGTGAAAATGCTTTATCTTGTTTTTAACTTCGTCTTAACTACATATAAAGGTATTTTGCAAAAGTTAAGTGTAAGGGAAATCCAAATCGGTTTATTAGAACAAATGAACATGAATCATAACAATATTAAATTAACATACATATTAGTAATTGTTTGAGTCAAATGCTTGTATCGAGTCATAATGATGTTTTGCAGGAATTCCAGGAAGTAAGGTATAGGTTTTTCCAGAAATTTTCCGGAAACTTAACATGAGAATTCTGTCAGATCATTTCTGACGGCGTCAGGTTTTAATTTTCTGAAATTTTTGAAAGTTTTGTTTTCATAAAAAGTTTTTATTAAATCTCTAACTTATAAACTCCAGGAATCTGCAAAATTATCATTCCACAAGCATTATATCCTTATATAGAATTTATCCCGCCGATGTTATGCAGGTTTTCGTGTTTGTTTTCTCAGGTTTAACAGGTTATTTTGGACAAGGAGATGTATGTGGAATCAAGCTTTTGGCGATGCTTTAGTCTTGGAGCTTCTACATTCTCTTGGAAGAAGATCTAACCATGTTACCTCTTTATCCACCGAGCGAATCAGGGGAGTATTTGATTTCATTCTTTTACCTTATTTACTTTTACATATTGTTATTTGAACATTGGGGACAATGTTCATCTTAAGTGTAAGGGGGGGTAAAGTACGATACTTTAGAGAATGCTATTACGCTTGATTTTTCGTTTGTTTGATGGTAGATGTGTAATAAAACTGAGAGAAATACTTGTTAGGGCAATTTTAGTGCCAAATTTAAATTTTTTTACAACATATATGAGTGAAACTTTGATCTTAATGAGCGTCTCATGGATAGGAGTTATATGACTAGCACAAAACCGTACCACTAAAAAAAATTTTCACCCCCAAATATGTGAGGTTCGCCCCTAGAATTGGTAGGAAAAGCATTTATGCTATGATGTGTGTACCGGTAGCACTTAGATTCTAGAACTTGCGTTAGGACCATTCCGAGGCCACAAGTGAGACTACATTCGTGTAGTTAGATTTACTACATGATAAGAGGCATTAGGATTAACCCATTGTTTTACACCTGTGTTTTTGTTATAATTACTTTGGCTACATTGGTCAAGTAATTCTCCCACACCCTTTGCGTTGTACCCATTTTTGGTACACGATACCCCTAGTACACCCCTCAGAGCCTATCTTTTCGTTTCTAACTTTAAGCATTTTACTTAAAGGAAGAATTTGTTACACCCCACTTAAATGTACACCCAAATCGCCTTAGCCTACCTTGTATGCACTCATTTTTAGTGCATTATTGTGACAACATTTGTTTAAACCCCAAGTTAATTATCTAATTGATTACATGGTTGCTAAGTCGAGTCATATCCTTGTACATATTGTTTTGGGACGATTGGGACTCATGGGTAAAGTACTAGTGTAATGGAGTAATGGGGAAGAACAACATTATTACCCCCATATGTGCTAAATATTTTAAAAGTACTCCAAGTGTTTCGATTATCTTAATTCGAGTCATTAGAATAGTTATTTGTAAAGTTATGTAAAAGTTCAAGTGTAAGGGGAATGCAACGCCCCTATGATGTATTAATCAAGATCATACGGACTACCATCCCGTTTTATTTTATGTTTATTTTATGTTTTTGTTATTTTGTTTTTAGCTTAAGTCGAGTCTAGTCTTGGCTTAGCAACGCCATATTGTACATGTAATTAATCAAGATCTTTAACTCGCCACCAGTAAAATATCCCTTATCCAACAAAACCGTGTTTATCATATCCCTACACCTAACGTTATAACCCGTTTAAAAGCCCTCTTTGATAGTTTATCTTAGGTGCTTACGCCTAGTGGAGAAGGTTTTTGATCCTTTCCCAAGCCTATGGTAATCTATTTGCTATGACAGGTAGTGAGAGATATTATCCGTTTTCATTTATGAGATATACTTTTATGACACCTGAGAGATGTGAGTATCTAAACACTACTTGTGAGGTGCTAGTTTGTAATCTCCGTGCTTATTATGATTAAAGTGGAACGACTATTTGTTGTAATTACTTTTATATTAGCATTAAATGACCCCTAACTTGTATTTTGATTAGAATAAAAGCGCATTTGCTTGAGGACAAGCAAATCTCAAGTGTAAGGGTATTTGATGAAGCGAAAAGTGTACCGCTTTTAGGGGGTCATTTAAGCCCTAAATCGTATTTATTTGATCAAATATTGCCCTAAATCGTTCCTTTTGTCATTTTAGGTACTTTGGAGAAGAAATCTGGAAAAGGAAGCATTTTGGACGTTTTTGGAGCATAAAAGTGAAGAAAACGACAAAGTCTCAAAAATATGCTGGAAAGTACATGTGACGGCGTCAAGCTCTATTGTGACGCCGTCAGCCCTTGATAAGCCAGAGAAATTTTGGAAGATTAAAGGGGGACGGCGTCAAGAAGGTCGTCAAGCCTTGATAAGCCAGGGATGATTTTGGAGGATTAAAGAGGGACGGCGTCAGGAAGACCATCCGGGAACCCTAGCCACGGCGAGGTGACGGCGTCAAGATCTATAACGTGACGCCGTCAGCCACTAAGTTCTATATATAGTTTTGCAATTTTTTGTCATTAGTGTGCAACTTTGTGAGGAGAAACCCTAAGACGAATTTTCTGCCATTTTTAAGGGTTTTATACCCTTGGATCTCCCATGTTTAATTGAAGATAAGTAATCATTTAATCATTCAATATGTCTATGTGTTGTTTGATTATATCTTGTTCTTGTCTTTTAATTAACATGATAGGCTAGATTTATCTTGTGTTTGCTTAGATCTAATGAAACCTAACTATTGATTATTGGTTATTAGTGTGTTATTAATTGTATTGGATGATTGTTTATCGATGTTAGGCTTAAGAAAACTGACTAACCTCCTATACGGTAACTTGCTTGAACGTCTTAAGAAACATGAACCAATGCGTACTAAGGTTATTATGGTTGTATTTAATGCATGAGCGAATTCTAGTGATCCCATGTTAGGAGCTTCCTAGCCGGCTCGACATTGGAGTGAAGTAGGAGCTTGTAGAGTTGGGGAAGTACGTACGCCACCCCACGATTGGTATTAAGGAATACACCCGTCATCCACGCAATTAATACACACTAATCAACCGGTAAAAGATAGTTAGGGAGTAAGGAAATCTAAGTAAACACATTTCTCTCCATATAAGTTTCACGACCTTTTCATTTTCAGTTATTTTATTTTATTTGCACTTGTAGCTATTTGGGTTAGTTGACTAGCAACTAATTCCGCCCACTCCATCAAACCCGAGATTTTACTTGCTTTTATAAAAAATATAAAAATACAAAAAGAATCTTCCCTCACCCTTAGACCTATTAGAGTAGTTTTTCAATCCTAACGACACTATTCCCCTAGAGAACGATCAATCCCCCGGTACTTGCCACTTCACTATACTATATCGGTCAGGTACACTGCCTGGTGGGGATTGCAAGCTTCTCGAGATCCCTCGAGAGGTAAAACCTGTTGTAAGGTCGCAAAACCACGCATCAGTGCCTATCTTGAATTTCAAAATTTTAATTAACCTATAATCTCTATTATCCCATCTAATTGAAAATTTCATTTCATTTCAACTTCTTCTTATAAAACCTCATTCCCCTTCAACCGTTTATTTCAATCTTATTCTAAATATTAAAGAAGTTGGTTTTGCAGATATATATTGAAATATTTAGAAGATTGTTCGCCACAATTTCCCTTCAAGTGTTGGTGCTAGGTTTGATTTTGATATGTAAGTGTTTTTTTTTTTTTTTTTTTTTTTTTTTTTTTTTTTTTTTTTTTTTTTTTTTTTTAATCTTTGCTCAATCTTTACAATGAATTTAAACAATGAATTACTCACCATTTTTTTTACTTGTTAGATATTAAAAACGACAAGGTCACATGATTCATTTTTGTTTAGATGTTCGACTATTGAAGGAGTTTACATTACAAATTAAGGTTTGCCCATTTTTATATCAGTTTTGTTTGTGAAAGTATTCTCATGGAATTTGTTAATTTAAAGATCCCTTGTCATCGACTCGTTGCGCTTAAGATTCAACGTAAATACCACATAAAGGAGAAATGGGCATCATGTTTGAGCACCCCCCGCAACAAGAAAACTGCTTTGGTGGATTGATAGCTTCCAATATACATCTTCCCTTTGTTATTTAATAATGTAATTGTTGATGCCCTACGTTGATTTTAGAACTTCCATAAGTTAGCTGTTTGTATATTTTATGATTTATGTTATGGATAAATGGTGGATCAACCTAGTCTCTGTAATTGGATTCCATGTCAATTAAACACAATTTATTTTTTACATTGATGTTTTTCTGTTTGTATATCAATCTATATGAAATAGATTATATAAAAATGAGCAGTTTTGCTATTTCCAACCGTAGTATATATTCATTTATAGCTACCACTTTCCCCTAATGATTACATGATAGGTAATTTACTCATGAATTAAAATTTACATTCGGATTTAGACACGACTATATTCGTGAGGATATTTACCCACCGATTACCCATGACCAAATTCATGGCTATTTATATGGTAAAAAAAAATCCCATTAAAGATTTTCCCACCGACTTTAGATGACCACCCACAATTTATGTTGTGTGTAACATAGCCATGGATTCAAATTGTTGTGGGAAAACAATTAGCATCGAAGGTTTTACCCATATTTTCATGTTCGTAACACGTGGGTATTTGCCAATTAGCCACGGATTTTGACCTTTTACCCACTAATTCAGTCCGTGGGTAATCAACTGAATTCTTGTAGTGGCTATTGATATTACGGGACCATGAAAAATTCCAGCCTTGATTCCAGCAGTCACGAATCAAAATATCTTTGTTCGTAGTAAGGCGATAGAGGCGAGGGAATTGATTTCGGAGAGATGTGGTGCCGATCCATGTGTCATGCCAAAATTTTGTAGAAGTACCACTATTGACACGCCTCTTTATTGAAGAATGAGGAATGTAACCTTTGTCGTGCATAGTGTTGATGTATCCAATAATTCTGCCCCAGACTCCATTGGTTTTTATGTGACTGAAAAAAGAGGAAGCATCCTCATTAGTACCATGAATAGCGACAATCAATCGAGCCCAAAGAGCTTGAGGGTTGTTAAGAAAACGCCAACGCCATTTTTGAATAAGGGCATGGTTAAGGGAGTATAAGCTGCCGATGTCAAGACCACCTTTATCCTTTCCAGCAAGAGCCGAATTCCAAGCAATCCAAGGAATCTTGTTGGAGTTTTCGTTGCTACCCCAAAAGAATTTTGATCTAATAGATTCCAGTATCTTATTGACATGAATAGGCATCGGGAAGAGGGAAAAGTAGTATGTACCTAAAGCGCCAAGGACCGAGGTGATAAGAGTAGATCTACCACCAATGGAAAGAAGCGAGGCTTTCCATATGGATAAGCTTTTAGAAAACTTATCAATGATCGGGTCCCAATTCTTAACAAGAGCCATGTTACAGTCAATTGGAAGACCAAGGTAATAGAAGGGAGAAGTCATAGCATTACAACCGGTTGTTTTGCACGATCCTTTTCAACTCATTCCAAATGATCCTTGTGAAGTCATATTTCTTTAAGATAATAGATACTTGAACCATTTTGAGTATATCCATTGTTACTCTTGTTAATAGCTCTACGTGGAGAGAAAGAACTAATCAACATTGAGTAGAAGATCGCCCAAAACCTAGGAAGGTACTTTGCTTCAAAATTGGATGATCTTGAGAGAGGAATACTTTTATCAAAGCCAAGAT
The DNA here is from genome assembly GCA_021014915.2 of Artemisia tridentata subsp. tridentata. Taxonomy (NCBI): domain Eukaryota; kingdom Viridiplantae; phylum Streptophyta; class Magnoliopsida; order Asterales; family Asteraceae; genus Artemisia; species Artemisia tridentata. The sequence goes on from CP139508.1 coordinate 290,385,724, forward strand.
CCTTAAAATCTGCAATGATTTTCTCGTCTAAATCAAAATCTTCAAAATTTTCTTCAGGAAGAAGAAGAATTCTTCGAAAGTTTTGAATGTTGAAGCCATATGGTTGATCATGAATGATTCCTTCAAATACGTTTATTGGTATAACATGTTTGATGAAAAACTTCATAATTTTACTTTTACATGAGATCAAAAGACGATGGTTGCGTAATTTGCAAGAAAGAGAGTGTTTTCTGCATAAAATAGTGAAACTTCGCATTTAAAGTGAGAATAATCTCGTCATTTTACAAAAAAATAGTCATAATTTTAGCAATATGTCACAAAGTTGACTCAAGTTGGAAATAAGTATCGTCTGTAAAACCATATGTGTAATCTACCTATAGCATTTGTATCCACGCATATTTTTGTTGACTTAGATAACATAATAACATATAACTACAATTGAAAATAGATTCTCAAAAAAGTTATATGGCATCATTAGTGGACAAACGTATGTTTCGTGGAGCATTGTGATTCATTAAACCACATATATTGGATGTGAAAAACGGCAATGACATGTGATAATAAAATAACCACGCAAGCAAAGCATGCGCAGATGATTTTCGTAAAATAACAAAAGCAAATATAATAATACGCTACTTTACCTTTTGGTCTTCTCGTAGAAGCTATTTCTAGCAATGTTTTAAAAACCGGACCGGACCGGACCGGCCGGTTCGACCGGTGTCCGGCTGGTCGGCCGGTTTAAAAAACCCCGGTTTTTTATAGTCCCGTTCACTGTTCATAACCGGCCGGTTTTGGCCGGTTCGACCGGTCCGGTTCAACCGGTTTTTATTTTTATTTTTTTTATTTTTATTTTTTTTTGAATTTTTTTGGTCCGGTTTGGCCGGTCCGGTTCAACCGGTCGAACCGGCCTCCGGCTGACTGACCGGTTCGATGAAAAATCCGATTTTTAAAACATTGATTTCTAGTATTAAATCCGCACCCAAATCGTAACCGAACAGGTTTTATGGTGCATTATTTTATTTTAGTAAGTATAGTTTAAATCTAGTGGTTATTAGATGTTAAAGAAACGAGATGGATTTGTATAAGAGCAGAGGGTGTCATAACCCGGAGTTAAATTTTTACACAGTGTCACGTCAGCGCTATATCAACTTTAACCATTTCACCTTAACCTTAAAAAAAAAAAAAAAAAAAAAAACTCCTTATCATAACTTAACCTTAACTCAACTTTAACTCAACTATTTTCAAATTCAACTCCTAAACTAAAACTAATACTTCATTTATTAAAAAACATAACATTAATTCTTAAACATATTACAATACGAAGAAAAAAAAAATTACAACGAAAAAAAAAATTAGAAATAATAAAAACACAACACAAAGCAAACTACAGAATTGTAGATTTTGGAAATTGTTGTTTAGTGTGTTTTGTTTGTTTTGTTCCCAATATAGAAATCGTTGATGTTGTAGGTAAAGTTCTTGGCTCGACAAGCCGAGTGGGTTAGAAAAAGGGATGTTGGGTGATGATGAACCCGCGTTCGGGTTTGAAGATGAACCCGCGTTTGGGTTATTCCACCCACCCATGAGATCTAAGAAACTATCATCGTTGTTATTCCACCCACACATGACATTTTTTTTAGCAAGATGATATTGAGTTGTAGAAGTGTGAAAAAAAATTGTGTGTTAATTGGATATTTATAGTGGTGGGAAAAAGGTTTTTATTATTATTTTTTTTTATTATTATTTTTTTAAAACTAGCCGTTTATAAACGTTGAGAGGGGTAAATTAATTTTTATTTATTTATTTTTTTTTTAATTTTTTTAATACCCAACGGTTATATAGCCGTTTGAGGGGGTGAAATGATTTTTTTTATTTTTTTTATTTTATTTTTTTATTGTAGCCTTCACGCAGCGTTAAAGCTTTAATGTGAAAGTTTAACGTGGCTTTAATGCAGGGGGCGGTGTGGTTAACGTACGAAAGTGAAAGTTTCACTTGGTTCTTGAGTGAACATACCATTTGCTCTAAGAGCAAAAGAAAAAACAAAAGCCTCTCTACTGGTGTAGCATCTTCTGATTCATTAACTTATACACGCAAGGTTGTAAAAATCCCTAGGCGCTAGTGAGGCGGTCGAGTAGGGCCTAGCGATTAATCGGTTAGGCGGGGATTAATCAGGATTAATCGGATTGGATTTTTTATGCACAAAATTGTAATTTTAGATATTATATTATATTATATGTATGAGAAAAGCATACTGTATCAAAATTCAAATATTTCAAGTGTTCAAATATAAACATAACACATAATTCTTCAAAGTTCAAAGTCAAACATAGATATTACTTAGTTTGTTGACAATTTTTAAGCGATCTTTGACCTATTTTGTCCGATTAATCGGTTTGTTGACCAATTTTTAAGCGATTTTGTCTGATTTTTAAGCTATTTTGTCCGATTAATCCGATTAGACCGATTTTGTCCGATTAATCGGTTTGTTGACCGATTTTTAAGCGAAATTTGACCAAACCGATTGAATAGGCCGATTATGATAAATCCAGACGCTTAATGACCGATCAGCGATTATGCACCGATTAACCGACTGCCTGAGCCGATTTTTACAAAAGAGTATACACATATGTAATTTAAAAATAAAAGAAAAGAAGGAAAATTACCTTTCAACATGTCATAAAAAACATTTAACTTGTCAATTTTTTTTATTCTATTTTTTTTTAGATGATGGTCTAAAAAAACATTTAATTTGCCACTTTTTATTTTTGTAAACATTTAAATTTAAAATTTTCTATTAAATACACAAAACTAAAAAAACTTCTTATTACATGCATCGTTGACGTGACATCATTTAATTTTGCAAAACACGTTATGTTCTAAAGTATACCGTTATACACATTTTAAGTCAACTTGGACCCCTTTTTTGAATCAAAACGCCCACTTCCACATTATGAAACCAAACACAAACGCACACATGAATATTGAAAAAGAAATCAAATTTGCAAATCTCTGCCTACTGGGCAAAAGATTAAGCGCAATTAATAAAGACAAAATTTCTTTTTAAATAAAAAAATATATTTAATAAACATTTATTTATCTCTAAAATTACCGTAATTGATAATCATTTTGATATTAATTAACTCAACATTCCTTATATAAATATCTAAACAAATGCCGCGTGGGCAGAGATTAGCATTTGTTTTTGCAAATGAAGTTGGTAGTGGTGCTGGCCGGTCAACCTTTCAGTGATTCTATTCCTTATCTTGGAGTCATTGTAATCCTAGTACTTCCGATGCTAGTGATCTCGTTATGTATGAATTTTCACGGGTTCTAAATAAATCTTTAATATCTATGTCTTCTATAAGGTCTTTGTATGTTTCCTAGGTAATCCTTTAGTGAAATAAAACTTATGTAATCCTTGTAATATTAGTACTTCCGTTGCTAACTATGTCTCTATGTATTAAATTCCAAGGTTACTAATAAAATTTGCACTATAAGACCTTGTGGATTTCTTAGGGTTTTTCTATTCATAATATTTTCGAATTCCTATTTTTGAGGTAATAGGCAGTAGATGTAGACTTCTATTGTATTAAATTAAAAGTGATAGTTTATAAACATTTTGTTTTGTTTTAATATTTTGCTTTTGATTGAAAATTGTTATTAGAAATTTGAAAAGATAACTGTCCAATTCACTACATGATTCTTCCTAAATTATACATAGTTGATTAGGCAATGTATAATTGAGGATCAAATGATGTGATGTTTGGCTCAGTTACTGTGGTATTTTTTTTTTTTTTTTTTTTTTTTTTTTTTTTTTTTTTTTTTTTTTTAAAGAAATTTTAGATGGTGTTCAACGCGTTATTTTTGAAAAATATCATCATAATTTATCTTTCAAATAAATAATAAAATTTTAGTCCACACTGCAGTGATGGGTTAGGGTTTTCCTAAAGTACTAATAAGATATCCTCGAAATAAATCTTAGAATTTGTCGAAAGTTCCTACAGGCTAGGGATAGTCTATTGTTTCGCCAAAATAATATTCACCAAATTTCCTAATGATATACTAGGGTTTTGCTAGATTCTAACTATGAATATGGTAAAGGAGGAATAGAGTAGATATTTGAAGCTAAACGCAGATTGTGATTATTATGGAAATATTATAAGGTAAAGGTTTCATACGGTAGAAAGATAATTTATTACACTTAGATTACATCCATCGTAACTAAGGTAGAGATTCAACAGGAAACATAACTTAAGGAGTTCTATACCTCAATTTATTTATCTACTGCAGGGATTTATCTTTTGCTTAGACTTAAGGGTCATTTTAGGATATGGTTGGGATTTCTTAATGAGTTTTAGTTTTCTTTTCCACTAGTCTTGGTTTTCCCATTGGTATTGTGGTTTTCCTATCATCGAGTTTTCTCTTAAGGTCATTTTTTTTAGGCGTGTCATCTTGCTTAATTCCTAGGTTGGAATATCCTTAAGTTAAGGTGATGGTATTTCTATCATTTAGTTTTCGCTTTTGGTTATTTTGCTTAATTCCTAAGGCACAGTTGATGGTAGGTTTGGTCATGATATGCTGGTCTAATATCCGTGAAGCTTTCATCCTAATTCGAGTTCACTTAGTCCTAGTAGGTGGTCACAATGTGATATCATAACCTATTGAGAATCATAATATTACGATATGTCTGGTTAATATCGTAAATAAATGATTAACTCTTGGTATGAAAATGCTTAAGGTCAAACTAATTCATTTGAAGTCTAGCAACTTTCTCTTCATTCATCAAATTTTCTTCCGAAATTTATCTTAGAGGGCTCTATGGTTATAGTCTAGTTATGGTAGGTTTATGGAATCATAATAATCTTAGATAAAGTCACGGTAGGTCTGAGTTTAATCACTGGGAAATTACATGATATTAATAACTTGATTGATTGTTTTTACACAAAACAATTAATACAAGGTCTTTTATTAATGTTCCATGTGATAGGCTGAGGGTTTTCTGTCTCTAGCGTGAATGTTTAGTGTAAAATGATCCTAATGAGTATAACACTAAGTATGGTATCATCTGGATGTTCGAGCCTGGACATGAGAGGGATAGAATGAATAGGGGGAAAATCAGGATTCTGTAACCACTCTATAGTTATAAATATTTCATTATGCAGCTTAAATAATTACAATAAATTACGTACAAATAACGTTTTAGTAGCGGCGTGGCACGGAGGACTTTGGTTAAGTTTTTGTGTAAAACGGTTATAGTCCAATGTTTGAAAACATTTGGTTCTCTATAACCATGAGCTCTGATACCAATCTGTAACACCCCCGTTTTTGACATACGCAGCGGGATATCAGTTTGGGGTATTACTTCATGGTTCACAGTCATGAGAATAGAAAACAAATCGAAAAGAGACATTTCAAATAAATTTGTTATCATTCATTTATTTAAATCAGAGTACGTAATATAGGTCCCAGAGGGAAGTTTGGAAATATTTTACAAAAATTACATTATTCGTTTGAATGATAACATAGTGGACACTCTTTTTACAAGAAGGAAGTCCACAGCCACTTCGTGCCAAAGTCACGCTTCTAGTTACCTGAGATAAACATGCTTAAAAAGTCAACACAAATATTGAGTGAATCTATAGTGTTTAAAGTTATAAATAAGTTGAACACAAGGTAAATATGAAGAAATCAGTTATATCACAATTCGGAATATTGCACTAAACCTCATGACACGCAATGCGTTGACAGTTTCCAGTCTCACTAACATAATTAAATGGTAGTGGTTTGCCCCCGAGTTTAAGAAATCAAATATAATGCATCTGTCTAACCGGCTACCACGAAGATATCCATCCGATTAGTACAAATGGGTCGTCAGGCCAATAGATCTATTCACTATATTCGCGCTCACCCTGCGGGTGACTAATGGTGCATGATATGAGGGTCATTCAATAATAAATACAATCATAATAATAAGGGACAGTTAAGCCTAGTGCAATAACAATCAGGAAAATACTTGTGTTCGGTTTGATAGCATGTATCTCCCCACATATTTGGAAAATGTATAAAGGAAAAGTGGGACTATAAACTCACCTGAACAGTCTGGATGGAAAACAAAGTTAAACAAAGTTGATAAACGTCTCCGGCTCGCAACCTGGGTTGGTTATGTCAAGTTTCGGTAATCGTTTCTGAATATATATAAGTTTCCAATGTTCGTTTCGTAACGTTTTGTTTGTTGATTAAATGTTAAATTTGAGACAACATGAAGTCTCTTCAAAAGTTATAAGATTTATCTTATTTCTTATTTTTATGTTTTCGTTCCGATCGTTCGTTAAATAATTACTTCGTTTGTTCATTATCGAAGAAAACGTATTTTATTTTAAATCTTATTAATAATAATACTAATAGGAATAATAATAATAATAATAATAATAATAATAATAATAATAATAATAATAATAATAATAATAATAGTAATATTAATTATTTATTAATAATTATTATTATAGGAAAAGTTACACTTTAGCCTTTATAGTTTTATATATTGACAGCTTATACCCTTAAACTTTTGTATATTGACAAGTTTTACCCTAACTTTGTTAAATGACAAATTTTACCCCTATAGTTTCAAAAATGACACTTTTTACCCCTGAGGTTTATGTCGACTGCATACTAAATCCATTTTATAATTTTAGTTAGAGTTTTGGCAGAAAATACCCCTGAGACTCCCGTTGCGTTACACACGACATCCTTATTTCTTAAAAACGTGTTGTATCTTTAGGAAAAGGGCAAAACTTTTTACGACTCTTTTGTATACTTGTTTATCAGTTTATAAACTCAACTTTGACAAAATCCCAGCTCGTGATTCGAGCTCACGAGCTCGAAATTATTTTTTAAAGAGTGCGTTTGTTCGTTTGGTCTGGGCAGAAAACGTAGACTGAATCTCAGGACGAGATTCCCTTCAACCGGAGGATACTGTAACCACTGGTAAAGTTTCACCATTTTAATAAACCTTCTTAAAGAATACTTATCCATTTTTGCGTATAATTTTTATTTTTATTTTTATTAACTGTTCATAACTATTAACTTATGTGACATAAATTACATCTCTGATATACGTGCTCGCAACCCAACCTCAACTGATTTAGTATTTAACTATATAAACATCTTTGACCTAATACTTTATAAGATCCCATTTACCACTTTACGTTATTTCGTTAACGAACGTTTCTTATTTAAAAAGAGTTTTATGAAACCTTAAACTACCATAACAACATGTGAAGATAACAAAACCCTAAAAACACTGAAATACAATTTATTTGAACAATATACAAGTTACTAAAGCACAGAAACCCTAGTTCCACTATAACTCCCGGTAAAACCCTAATTTCACAAAACTATTATTATATGTAATAAAATTCAAAAACCCTAATTAATATTTTTTTATAAAATATATATGTGCAAGTTTCTAAGCTAAGGTATAAGTCCCTAATGCATAAAAACTAATTATTTATAAAAACCTTATATAAACTTTAATAATAATTATTTTAAAGGCATAATTTGTAATAATTCCATATATTAATTTCTAAAATATATTTATTAATTTATAAAATAGTTGTACAAACCCTTAAACTCATAGTACAACCCTCTAATGCACAAAAACTTAAAAACTCATTTAATTACTTTAAAACCTTAATAAAAATTTATATAAAAATTATATAAATTAAGTAATTATTAAAATTATATTTTTCTTATTTTCTAAACCTTTGTACAACATCTATAAGCCTAGAGTACAACTTTCCAATGCACAAAATTATTTTTCTTTCACATATATGTAATTCGATATATATATATATATATATTTCATAAAACCCTAAAAATTATTTCTAAGCAATCCCTAAACCCTAGGAACCCTAACTAAACTCAAAACCTTAGAGTACCATACACTTAAGCCTAGTGTGCAACTCCTTTAAGCATCAATCGAACCAAACTCTTCTAGTTTCTTTAATATGGTTCGAATCTAACAAGACACAAACCAAAACTTATTTTACTTAAACCCTAAGGGTCCAAATGGAAGAACCTTAATCTTTCACACCTCCTTCCTTCTGGAAATGAGCTACATGTAAGGTCTATAATCTTCCACACCTCTTTTCCCTCCTACTAACCATGTGGCGCCATCTTTAACCTTCCACATCACCCAAGCCTTGCTCACTCTCTCCAATACAAGCCCTAGAAACCCTTCGAAACCCTAGGTCATCCCTTTATAAATACAAGTCACCATATCCACCCCATAGCCCTCAAACCACTCGACCAAAATCCTACAGCCCCCATACGCCCAAATTTCTGTCACCACAACCCCTAATCAAGTCCAAGAACATCTTTAAGAAGCCAAGAAGGAGGTTGATAGTTCTAGTGATCATTTCAAGAACCCTAAGTCACAACTTGTCTTATTCGACCTATATTCTCCTAGGTAAGTCTCCAACTCTTTCCTTTTGTTTTATACACTCTAAATAACACTAATAACATAACTAAACAAACCCTAGTAGGGATTAAACCTTAAAACCAAAAGTTACATATTATTTTCTTTCTTTTTGTTTTTGTCGAGCAAACCCCAAACACACCCCTAGCTATTTTTTTTTCTAAATGTTAAAATATAGTAAGAGATAGTTAAAACATGACTAAAATACTCAAGTAATATCCTAAAACTTAAATTAGAAACCCTAGTAAACAAAAACCTAATTTTCTTTTCTTTTTCATCCTAGTCGACGCAAACAAACACCCTTTTAATTTATTTTGTAAGTCCAAAATACCTAAAATTAACTAGAAACCTCTTAAACATGTTAAGGACACTAATTGTAATCAAAGATTCCTAGTTTAAAAGTTTTAAAATCGAAATCGAAATCATTTTTGTGCTTTTTATGGCTATCGAGACAGCAGCAGACCCTGGGTTTGCAAGTTAAGTTTCGACCAGTAAATGGACTCTAAAAATTCTAGATTTTTGTACAAACAAAGGTCTAACAACTGTCTAAGTGTAGGAAAAAGAACGAAGTGATTTGACCAAGTATTCACCAAGTTTCGACCCTTTCTTTTCCCGTGTTTTCTGCCCAGACCAAACGAACAAACGCACCTTTTAAAAATTAATTTCGAGCTCGTGAGCTCGAATCACGAGCTGGGATTTTGTCAAAGTTGAGTTTATAAACTGATAAACAAGTATACAAAAGAGTCGTAAAAAGTTTTGCCCTTTTCCTAAAGATACAACACGTTTTTAAGAAGTAAGGATGTCGTGTGTAACGCAAAGGGAGTCTCAGGGGTATTTTCTGCCAAAACTCTAACTAAAATTATAAAATGGATTTAGTATGCAGTCGACATAAACCTCAGGGGTAAAAAGTGTCATTTTTGAAACTATAGGGGTAAAAATTGTCATTTTGTGAAAGTTGAGGGGTAAAACTTGTCATTTTACAAAAGTTCAAGGGTATAAGCTGTCAATATATAAAACTATAAGGGCTAAAGTGTAACTTTTCCTATAATAATAATTATTAATAAATAATTAATATTACTATTATTATTATTATTCTTATTAGTATTATTATTAATAAGATTTAAAATACGTTTTCTTCGATAACAAACAAACGAAGTAATTATTTAACGAACGATCGGAACGAAACACATAAAAATAAGAAATAAGATAAATCTTATAACTTTTGAAGAGACTTCATGTTGTCTCAAATTTAACATTTAATCAACAACCAAAACGTTACGAAACGAACATTGGAAACTTATATATATTCAGAAACGATTACTGAAACTTGACATAACCAACCCAGGTTGCGAGCCGAAAACGTTTATCAACTTTGTTTAACTTTTTTTTCCATCCAGACTGTTTCGGTGAGTTTATAGTCCCACTTTTCCTTTATACATTTTCCAAATATGTGGGGAGATACATGCTATCAAACCGAACACAAGTATTTTCATGATTGTTATTGAAAGACCCTCATATCATGCACCATTAGTCACCCGCAGGGTGAGCGCGAATATAGTGAATAGATCTATTGGCCTGACGACCCATTTGTACTAATCGGATGGATATCTTCGTGGTAGCCGGTTAGACAGATGCATTATATTTGATATCTTAAACTCGGGGGCAAACCACTACCATTTAATTATGTTAGTGAGACTGGAAACTGTCAACGCATTGCGTGTCATGAGGTTTAGTGCAATATTTCGAATTATGATATAACTTATTTCTTCTTATTTACCTTGTGTTCAACTTATTTATAACTTTAAACACTATAGATTCACTCAACCTTTGTGTTGACTTTTTAAGCATGTTTATCTCAGGTAACTAGAAGCGTGACTTTGGCACGGAGTGGCTGTGGACTTCCTTCTTATAAAAAGAGTGTCCACTATGTTATCATTCAAACGAATAATGTAATTTTTGTAACATATTTCCAAACTTCCCTCTGGGACCTATATTACGTACTCTGATTTAAATAAATGAATGATAAACAATTTATTTGAAACGTCTCTTTTCGAGTCGTTTTCTATTCTCATGACTGTGAACCATGAAGTAATACCCCAAACTGATATTCTGCTGCGTATGTCGAAAACGGGGGTGTTACAATGAAGTTCAAATATTGAAGGGTCTTCCTTGGGAATCTCACCTAAAAAATAACAAAACGCATGTTAGGAACAAAAAACATACGCAAAAAAAAAAAAAAAAAAAAAAAAAAAAAAAAAAAAAAAAAAAAAAAAGACAAGGGAGGAAGTAAGCAAATCGTACCTGACCCAACCGCGGTCTCTTTGCCAGTTAGCTTCTTCTTCTTCTTAGCCTTCTCCGGCTCCTTCTCAGTCTTCTCCGGCTCACTGATTACAACTCTCTTTTTTCCAGCCTTTGTCCCACCCTTAGCCGCTTCTATTTCATCCGCAACAGTGTGCTCCACAACCTTCACAATATCCTTGGACGGTTCAACAACACGTCCTGCAGTCTCCGCCCTCAACATTGGCTCATCCTTGTTCAAGGTGCGCTCCCCAGTCGTCACCTTGAATACATCCGGCTAATTGATGAAAGAAAACAAATCCATCTCTGCAAAACACCAGAAAATAAATTTAAACGCGGAAGTAAACAAATCGAAAGCAGGGATATTGTTAGGAATTATTAAAATAATATTTAGTTCATTACTGCTGGTAGTAGTATGGTTCCTGCTGGCAGGTATGTAGTTCTTGCTGGTATTGTTTCCTGCTGGTAGTTATTGTTCGTTTCTGCTGTTAGTTTTGTTCCTGCGGGTAATAGTAATAGTCAACCCGTATTATTAGATGGTATGGATATGCATGAGATATATTAGGAATAGATATTGCATATCTTTTACACGTTTTCGAGTGAATGCCGAATTAGGGTTTCTTGTAGTATAAGAGAATCAAGTCGGCTATTAACATTGTACGCTTTTGATAACAACTTTATTAGTGAATAAAAGATCCATAGAGGATCAAAGTTTTATTAGTTATATTCTTCTTCAACTCTTGTGTTTAGTTTCCGCATAAACATAAGTTTCATTGTTAGAGATTCTCTTAGAGTGTTTGTGATTACATAAGCATTCTACCGGCTCAAAGATCTATCAAGGAGGTCGATCCAACAAGTGGTATCAGAGCCTGGTTAGAGTCTCTGTCGAAGAAGAAAACTTGTCAAACAAATCTCTTAAACACTTATTCAATGGCTGCATCCGGAACTGATGAGTCTGTTATAAATAATGAAAAACCCCAAACACAAAACGTCCAACAAATCCTTACAACCACAGTCTCTAACAGCAATGCTAAATTCCCTTACCTCAAGAAGGATGGATATGAGATCTGGGCCATGAAGATGGAGTACTGGATCTCAAACAGTGACCATAATCTCTGGAACATCATTCTGAGTGGTAACAGCAGGAAGAAAACTGGAAGAGATGAAAGTGGGAATATCATTATTCTTCCTCCTGTTATTGTTGATGAACATATTGCAGTTCAGAGGGAGACTAAAGCAAGAACTTTGCTGCTTCAGTCTCTCCCAGAAGACTACGTGGGTGATTTTCGTCACCTAGATGATGCAAGGGACATCTGGTTAGTTGTAAAAGCCAGATTTGGTGGGAATGATGAGTCTAAGAAAATGAGGAAGTCCATGCTGAAGCAGGAGTTCCAAGAGTTCAAGATCACTGAGGCAGAAGGACTGCATAAAGGGTATGACAGGTTCCATAAAATACTGAGCCAACTCAATCAGTTGCAGGCAAGGCCAGACAATGAAGACTGCAACACCAAGTTCTTGAGGGCATTGCCTCCTTCCTGGTCTCAGGTATCAATCACACTCAAGACAAAGGGTGGTCTTGATTACTTAAGCTTTGATGATTTGTACAACAAGCTTAGGACACTGGAGATTGATATCAAGGGAGGTTCGAGCTATTCCTCTGCTCCAACTTACTCAGCTTTTGTTAGTACTACCAGTACTAATAACAAGTTGTCTTATGCTGATAGTCCAACCTCATCATCTTCATCCTATACCCATGCTACACCAAGAACACACTCAAAGTCTGGGAATGTGATGGAAGATGTGCTTCATTCGCTTGTTGCTGAAACTGTTCCACAACAGCAACTTGCATATGAAGACTTTGACCAGATTGATAAGCTGGATTTGGAAGAGTTGGACATCAAGTGGCAGATGGCTATGCTTTCATTGAAGGTGAATAGGTTTGAAAAGAAGGCTGGGAGGAAGATTCAGTTCAACAGGAAGGATGGAGAAAGGTTTGATAAAGGGAAGGTTAAATGTTATAACTGCTCACAACTGGGCCACTTTGCAAGAGAATGCAAAGAAAAGAAGGCAGATGATAACACAAGATATTCTGCTTTCAAGATCAAAGAATTGGACTCAGAGGAGCCCAAAGCCTTGCTATCTGTTGATTCCATGGTGGACTGGTCAAAGCATGAGGTTGATGCTGAGGAAAGAGGAGCTGCTTAGGTGTATGGAATGCTTGCTGGAAGGAAGACAGATGTGGATGAGGAATTTGCTTTGATGGGTTACTCATCACAGGTACAAAATTGTCCTTTTGGTTGTCATAATATGTATGCTGAACTTAAGAAAGAATTTGATGATATAGAGTCTCAATATAAAGATTATTATGTTAAGGTTCAAGCCTATAGTAATTCACTCAAAACTTTAGAAAAACAAAAGGATTGGTACTAAAATAATCAATTAGCATATGAAGAAAAGATAAGGGTGTTAGAAAGAGATTTGGTAAATACTACTAATTTGTTAAAATATTCTGAAAGAGAACATGATAAGGTGTCTACAGAAAATCAGGATTTGCAGACTAAGCTAGATGATTCCTTGGCTAGGTTCAATAAATGGAAAGAAACATCTAAAAACCTAAACAAGTTAATTGATAGTTCTATGTCTGTGAAAGCTAAACTTGGATTGGGGTTTGGAGACTATATAGGGCCAGATGAAGTGTATGACCATAGTGAGCCAAGCCATTTTGACCCTGAACCTGTAAATTATCAAATTCCTATTAAGTTTGTTAAAGAAGGAGGAATGAATGCTGTTCCTCCACCTATAACAGGAGTCTTTAAACCTACCTCTCCCCACTCAGACTTTGATGAATCACAAATGACATATGGCAAAAAGTCAAATGACTTGCCTGATCTTGATTGTGAATCTAATGATTTTGTCTCTTGTTCTAACAGTGACAAGTGCTCAGAAATCAAGACCAATGACTTTGCCTCATGTGATTCAAGTGACAAGTCTACCACAACCAAGTCTGAAGATTTCTTCTCAAGAATAGCTGATGATGAATCTAATTCAAAGACAACTGCTTTTGAAGACATTTCTTCTGATTTTGATAAAAACAATGATGTATATAGTTGTAATTTTGTTAAGAACAATTTTGTTACTAGTTTTGGTTCTGTTAAAAACAATTCTGTTTCATGTTTTGGTTGTGATAACTTTGTGTGCAATAAGAAAAGTCAGGTTAAGAATAAATCTTTTAGAAAGAAATCGTGTTTTGTGTGTGGTAGTTATGCTCATCTTATCAAAGATTGTGACTTTTATGAGAATAGGATGGGTATGTGTGCTGACCAACAGCAATCTAGGCCATTATGGAACAATGTAGATAAAATACCCCCATTTGTTCCACAAGCAGCAAAAATGAGCTATTGTCGAGCTACTTTTCCTGCTGGTAGACCAGTTCCTGCTGGTAAACCAGTTGCTGCTGGTAAGCCAGTTCCTGCTGGTAAACCAGTTGCTGTTGGTAAGCCAGTTCCTGCTGGTAAGCCATTTCCTGCAGGAAAACCAGTTCCAGCTGGTAATACCAATTCTGCTGGTTGGAAAAGAAATGCTGCTAGACCTTTCTACAGACCTACAAGCTCTTATTTTCAAAATGATCATAGGCCTGTTTATTTTGACTCAATCCAAAAGGGGTGGGGGGCAAGATGGGAAACTGCTGTTAAGCCCTCAGCAGGTTGTTCTTGGAGACATAATGGCCAATATATGAGAATGGGGTCCAAGAACAATGGTGGATCTCATCAATCTCCATGGTTTACTTATTATTGATCCACTAGGCAGGCCCAAGTCAGTGATGGCTTGGGTCTCCCATGTATCTAATGTTGTTGTATGTTCTTTTGTTGTAGGAAAATCCTCATAGAAGTAAGGATGTAGGTATTGTTGACAGTGGATGTTCTAGAAGTATGACAGGAAACATAGAGAGACTGCATGATTTTGTACCCATTAATGGAGGGAATGTGACATTTGGAGGAGGAGTTGGCAAGATAACAGGGAAAGGAACTATAAGGACATCCAAGCTGGATTTTGAGAATGTCTATTATGTGAAAGAACTTCAGAATTTCAAATTGTTCTCTGTCTCACAAATTTGTGACAAGAAGAACAGTGTTCTCTTCACTGAGACTGACTGTCTTGTGCTGTCCAAAGACTTCAAGTTACCTGATGAGAGTCAGGTTGTACTTAAAGTTCCAAGAACACACAACCTTTACAGCTTCAATTTAAACAATGTCCAGCCTGAGGGTGATTTGGCTTGCTTGGTGGCAAAGGCTTCTATGGATGAATCTAACAAATGGCATAGGAGGATGGCACATGTGAACTTTAAGACCATCAACAAGTTGGCAAAGAATGGATTGGTACAAGGGCTCCCTCTCAAGACCTTCACAAATGAACACAATTGTGTTGCCTGCAACAAAGGAAAGCAACACAAAGCTTCATACAAGGTCATCACAGCTGTGAGCACCATCACTGAGCCTCTTCAGTTACTCCATATGGACTTTTTGGTCCTACTTCCATCAGAAGTATTAACCATAATTACTATTGCCTGGTGATTACAAATGACTTTAGCAGGTTTTCTTGGACTTTCTTCGTAGGTACTAAAGATGAAACCTATCCTGTGATTAGGGACTTTATTGTCTTAATTGAAAACCAGCTAAATAAAAAGGTTAAGACTATAAGGTGTGACAATGGGACAGAGTTTAAAAATTCTAACCTAATTGAATTCTATGGGCATAAGGGGATTAAAAGGGACTATAGTAATGCCAGAACCCCACAACAAAATGGGGTTGCTGAAAGGAAAAATAGAACCCTTATAGAAGCAGCTAGATCAATGTTGGCTGACTCTAAGTTACCTACCATGTTTTGGACTGAAGCAGTTTGCACTGCTTGCTATGTACTAAATAGGGTATCGATTACTAGTCCTCACAACAAAACACCTTATGAACTTTTGTCTGGGAAGGTTCCTAACATTAGTTATCTTAAACCTTTTGGATGTCATGTAACTATTTTGAACACCAGTGATCACCTAGGTAAATTTGAAGGGAAGGCAAATGAGGGATTTATTGTTGGTTATTCTGCTCATAGTAAGGCCTATAGAGTTTATAATTTATCTGCTAAGAGGATAGAAGAGACACTCAATTTAAGATATCTTGAGGATAAACCTAATTTATAGGGTGCAGGTCATGAGTGGTATTTTGACCTTGATTATCTGACTGATACTTTAGGTTATTCTAGATTCAAAGCTAATCAATCTGCAGGTACACATGATTATCAAACTAACAATGCAGGTACCTCAGATGATGATTCAGACTCAGAGTGTGATGAACAACCCATTGTTGTTCCTTCTTTTCCCTCTAACCACTTTTCAGGTACTGAGCTCAAAGAATCTTCTGATATGGCTGAAGGTGATTCAAGTTTTGCAGAAGATCTTGCTAGGCTTCAAAGACAAGAACATGATGCCAAGGAAGCAGCTGAAAAGTTTGGTTTCGAATTCACACAAGAAACAGAGGAGCTCTTAAGAAAAGCTGCAGATGAAGCCCGCAGGAATATGGATTCTGCTGGTGGTGTTTCGGTTCCTGCTGCTACTACCAATTCTGCTGATAGCTCTTATGTTCCTGCTATTGTCACCACTCCTGCTGGTCCTTTGTTCTCTCCTTCGATTGACACATTGGTTTTCAATGAACCTCCCACAAGATACCCAAGTCCATCTGATCTTGGAAATTCACTCACTTCAGGATCTAAGCTGGAAGATCCTCATCATCAATCAAGAACAGGCATCTTCACTTCCTCCTCATATGATGATGACTTCAATCCCTCTATCACCAATCAAGCGTCAACCGTTGATGTCAATCCCACTGCTACTAAGAGGATAAACATGGTTCATCCTCAGTCTTTGATTCTTGGAGATCCCAATTCAACGGTTCAGACAAGAAGCAAGTTGAAACAACCAATGTTTGGAGAAACTGCTTTTGTCAGTTATATTCAAGATCAGCTAAGGAATAATCACACAGACTATCTCCATTGCCTCTATGCTTGTTTTCTGTCTCAAATTGAACCAAGCAGTGTAGCACAAGCTCTTGAAGATTCTGATTGGGTTGAGGCTATGCAAGAGGAAATGCAACAGTTTATGAATCAGAAAGTCTGGAAGTTAGTACCTTTGCCTGAAGGAAAGTATGCAATTGGAACGAAATGGATTCTCAAGAACAAAAGGGATGCTCGAGGTATTGTGGTTCAAAATAAAGCTAGATTGGTAGCTCAAGGTCATAGGCAGGAAGAAGGTATTGACTATGATGAGGTGTTTGCTCCTGTGGCAAGAGTTGAAGCTATTAGATTATTTTTAGCTTTTGCCTCATACATGGGATTCATTGTCTATCAGATGGATGTGAAGAGTGCATTTCTCTATGGTGAGATTGAAGAGGAGGTGTATGTAACTCAGCCCAAGGGTTTTGTGGACCCACAGAATCCTGATTTGGTTTACAAGGTGGTGAAAGCACTCTATGGACTTCATCAAGCACTCAGGGCGTGGTATGCTCGATTGTCTACTTTTCTGCTGAATCATGGTTACAGACGAGGAGCAATTGACAAGACACTCTTCATCAAGAAAAATTCAAAAGATATCATCCTTGTTCAGGTTTATGTGGATGACATCATTTTTGGTTCCACAAAGGAAGCTTAGTGTAGGGAGTTTGAGGTGCTAATGAAGGGAGAATTTGAGATGAGTGCTATGGGAGAGCTTACCTTTTTCTTGGGCTTACAAGTCAAACAAAATCCTGATGGGATCTTTATCAGTCAAGAAAAGTATGTGCAAGACATACTTAAGAATTTTGATTTGGAAAGTGTGAGGACTGCAACAACACCATATGAAGCTCCAAAGCCTAAATCCAACAATGAACCTGATGATGCTGTTAATGTTCACCTCTACAGATCTATGATAGGTTCACTGATGTATTTGACAGCTTCTAGGCCTGATATCATGTTTGCAGTTAGTGCTTGTTCTAGACATCAAGTTACACCCTTAACTTCACACTTGAATGCAGTCAAGAAAATCTTCAAGTATCTAAAAGGACAACCTAAGTTGGGTATTTGGTACCCAAGAGATTCTCCTTTTGTGTTGGAAGCTTACAGTGACAGTGATTATGCTGGTGCTAACTTTGATAGGAAGTCTACTACTGGGGGGTGTTAGTTTCTGGGCAGGAGATTGATATCTTGGCAATGCAAAAAACAGACTATTGTGGCCACATCTTCAACTGAGGCAGAGTATGTTGCTGCTGCTAGTTGCTGTGGTCAGGTACTTTGGATTCAAAATCAGTTGTTAGACTATGGGTTTAACTTTATGAATACTAAAATCTTTATTGATAACCAAAGCACCATTTGCATTGTTAAAAACCCAGTTTTTCACCAAAGAACAAAGCACATAGAAATTAGGCACCATTTTATCCGAGATGCTAATGAGAAACATCTTATCCAAGTGTTTAAAATACACACTGATGATAATGTGGCTGATTTGTTAACTAAATCTTTTGATGGCCCAAGATTTAACTATTTGGTGGTTCATATTGGGATGCTCAATCCTTAAGTGCTGAGATTGAGGGGAGGTATAAGCCTAAGGGGAGGCTTATTGTTGTACATTTTTCATCTTTTTCATTTTCTTTCTTTATTTTCTTTATGTTTAGTTTATTTTATTTTATTAGATAAAAAAAAAAATTGTATATTGTCTACTAACTTGTATGTTTGAGTAACCCGGTTGCAGGTACAGTGTTGGTTTCTTACCACACAACAAATGGTAATCAACTCACCATGTCTTACAGACAAGAAAGAGTTGGCTCACCATGAGGGTACGGCTCTGGTGTGATTATCAAATCCGTTGAAAGCTGTAATAGTTTGCTCAAAACTATAGGGTATTCAACTCACCCATGTTTCATTATTGAGAGTTGAAATGGTTCTCAATTCACCATGGATCTTACCCTTTGGGGTTCCAAAGAATTGGCTAGCCCACAAGTGTATGGCTTGTGGTAAAGGCAGTGGAAAACCATATTTGGTGCTCAATTCACCAAGGTGTTCTATGCAACCTAAGAATTGACTAGTCCTGAGCAAACGGCTACAGGTAAAGACAAAGCAAATCCGTTGATAGTTGATGGTTGACTAAAAATCATATGGTTATCAATGTACCATGGTCTTACACACCAAAACATTGGCTACTCCAGTAGTTAATGGCTATTGGTAAAGAGACATCAAATCCATTAATTTTCAATGATTCACCTCTCACAGGAGTTCACACACCTGGAAGTGATGAGAATATTATGAAACTTAAAAGTTTTGATGTACAAATAGTCATGGTTGAAGTAAAGATCAAGTGAATTGTATATCAGATGGTGACAAGATTATGATGTTGTGGTTTCCTGTTGCTGCTGTTACTTAGAAGTTGCTGCTGGAAACTTGTTTTAAATGGTGATTTCTTGTTGCTGCTGGTTCTATTCAGTTGCAGCTGGTTGGTTATTGTTGCTGCTGAAGATCAAGTTCAATCCTCATGTTATGGAAGTCAAAGATCTATCAAGAAACTTGAAGTTAACCAAGTCAAATTCAAGTTTAGGGGAGGATTGTTAGGAATTATTAAAATAATATTTAGTTCATTACTGCTGGTAGTAGTATGGTTCCTGTTGGCAGGTATGTAGTTCCTGCTGGTATTGGTTCCTGCTAGTAGTTATTGTTCGTTTCTGCTGTTAGTTTTGTTCCTGCGGGTAATAGTAATAGTCAACCCGTATTATTAGATGGTATGGATATGCATGAGATATATTAGGAATAGATATTGCATATCTTTTACACGTTTTCGAGTGAATGCCGAATTAGGGTTTCTTGTAGTATAAGAGAATCAAGTCGGCTATTAACATTGTACGCTTTTGATAACAACTTTATTAGTGAATAAAAGATCCATAGAGGATCAAAGTTTTATTAGTTATATTCTTCTTCAACTCTTGTGTTTAGTTTCCACATAAACATAAGTTTCACTGTTAGAGATTCTCTTAGAGTGTTTGTGATTACATAAGCATTCTACCGGCTCAAAGATCTATCAAGGAGGTCGATCCAATAGATATAACAAGTCTAATACCCACCCGAATCATCCGGCCATAAAAAGGTCGGACGGAAACTATTGTCATTCCAAGTTTGGCTTAAACCTATGACATTCAGAAATACCTCCTGATACTTTTTGAAAGGGGCCTTATTGGTGTCAAGGAGCCGCAACAGCTCTAGATCCAAACCATCGTCAGAAGGGGGAGGGTCGCAGTCTACTGATACCTTCTCATACCATGGAATAGAGAGGGGAAAAATGGTCTTCTTCACAAAAAAGAAACGGTCCTTCCAGTTTTTGACCGAATCAAGTGCGGCAGTGTAACAGACGGGGACAACTAAAGATTTAGGACCTTTTCTCTTCTCTAGTGTCATCCAACCATGGTTAACGCTGGCATAATAGAACTTCCTAAATAAATTGACGGTAGGGACGCCACCGTGGACGCGGCAAAGAATTTCAAAATGACTAATCCTACATGCCGCTAAAACCGACAACTGTGATAGGTGAATATGGAAATACTCCAGAACACGAAGCAAGAACAATGAGAGGGGAATCCTAAAGTTACCTAACTCAAAAAACCTAGTATATACACCTATCTTCCCTTCCGGGGCATCCCTAATAGTTTCTAGGGGTCCGGGTGCTTGAGGCTGAAGATGGCCAGGAATTTTATATTTCTCACAAAAACTATCTACATCCGCCTGAGATAATGTAGAGGTCACAGTACTTATATGATCAGGTGCCATTCTAAATAATCAAATGACGAATTGGAAAGAAACCTAACCTGAGAACCTAGGTCCGGGAATAAAAGAAGCAAGGGGAACGAAGGCGGAAGATGTTCTTGCTTTTTAGAGAGAAGGAAAATTTATTACTATGTGTGAAAAAAGATTAACAGTGGTGTAAATCTTGGTATTTATAATCACACACGCACGTGCTATCGCTTCTATCGGACGGCCACAAAATGGCCACATCCCCGGATACTTATTGAACGGTTAAAGATCTACCCAGATGGACCGTCACGATTGTCGCAGAAAACGCACGGTTGGGCCGCCAAAGACGTCACATCAGTCAGTAAATGCGTGGGTGAAAAACGTCGCACGATTACCCATGACAGGCTGTCATCACCAACCACGTGGAAAGTGGAATGTCTAGTCAGCAACATAGGACACGTAGCAATATCAACCGCGGAGGCTACAAAATTCTCCAACAAGGCGCGGCCTCTTAAAGCCGCGTAATGCTTAAATAAGTCTAGAACACTTGCTCTTCAACAAAATAAGTATACTAGACTGGGGGGACTTGATCGTGTATAGTATCCCCGGACCCAGCATACTGGGCCGGGCATGCTCATAACTCGTACCGCGATAGAGTCAATTTACATTATAGATTCCAGTCTTGCCAAACCAAGACGAGGACATACCCCGGTCTCTCCAGACTGGGACAACTCACATACTCAGCCGCGGTCATTCCACCGAAAGCCAGATCTTGTGGGATTGTGTCTCCCACTTGATCTGACACTTACCAACTAAGGTAAGGCGTAAGTTGACTTCTGCTCTAACATCTACCTACTCGGTAAGGTGTGTGTCAGCCCGCTCATTCCCGAGGCGGCTACAGTAAGTATATGGGTAGTATAAATACCCCCATCTCATTTATTACTCCACCTAACTGCAATTACTTTCACCTAGTCCGCACTTACCCCTTATCTCTCAAATAATATACTTACTCTCACACCGGAGGCCAACCGCGGAAGCTCCCTTCCGCGGTAAGACTAACGGCGTTGCTTTTCTTAGCAGCTCAACGAAGTACTTAGTGCATGATCTGTACCCGCCAAGAGCTAGTCTAACCTAGATTTGGAGGCACGCCCAAGATTTGTACTAATACCCATAAATACCCTACCAAAAATCATAGTCGTCATATGAAAACAAGATATAAATTTTACTAGGGAGTATAAAATATGTAAGTTTTCACTTTCTAGCAGACTGTGGAGTATAAAATATGTAAGTTTGTAACTTTGTATTATATGGTTCATTAGTTTGTGACCAATGAAAACAAGACAACTTCACAACTTACATATCTCAACAGTCAACATAACACAACTTGTATATCTCAACACGTGGCTTTTACATGTTGATCTAATAAAGTAACTGTTGGGAAATTAAGCTATAGCAGTTAGTACTGTTGAAGATGAAAGTTAGTACTGCTAAAGAGTTTTGAAGACTTAAGCAGTTAGTACGGCTAAATAAGGGAAGTTAGTACTGCTGAAGAAGGTTGATAATAAGAGCAGTTAGTACGGTTATGAAAGAAATATTTATACTGCTTATTATTATTATTTTGTAAACATGTAAGTAGATAAATATGGAAAAGATATTGTGTATATCTTATACGATTAGAATGATAGTTATCTTATGAAGGAATCCTTGGTCTATAAAAGGATTGCCTAGGTTTAAGGTTATATACATATAGAAGAAAAACGTATTGTTTAGTTAAGATTCAAGGTTGTAAACCCTAGTGATAGGAGATCACTCATATTATTGTTCTAATAATATTGAATCGTTGAAGTTCATTATTCTGTGTTCATTCATTGTTACATTCAAACCATACAAAACACAAACACATAAAGTCTTCTAAGTGCTAGCTAGTAAATTCCGCGTGCTAGACTACGTATAATTCTTAGTATCACATCTAACACAAGGCGTGTGTGTAGATCCGGTCAAGTGGTATCAGAGCCAGGTTGCTGATACTTAGATTTAGAAGATCCGAGAAGAACAAAGATGGACATGGAAACAACACCAACCACAACTAACATTGCTGCTAAGCTTCCTATGCTTAAACCTAATGAGTTTGACATGTGGAGACTTCGTATTGAGCAGTTTTTCCAGGTGCAAGACTATGCACTTTGGGAGATCATTAAAGAAGTAAACTCCTTTACACTCGTAACAACAACAACTGTTGTTGAAGGAAAATCTGAGACTAATGTGCAGACAAAGCCAACCACTACTGAAGAGAAGGCAAGGTACAAGAATGATGTTAAGGCTAGAAGTTTGCTTCTGATGACTATTCCCAATGATCAGTTGCTGAATTTTAGTAAGTTCAAGTGTGCTAAATCTCTTTTTGAAGCTATTGTTGCAAGATATGGTGGGAATGAAGCCACCAAGAAAACCCAGAAGACCCTTCTCAAGCATCAGTTTGAGAACTTTATAGCAACAAGCAATGAGTCATTGGATCATATGTTCAATAGGCTTCAAAAACTGGTGAGTCAACTTGCTTTACTAGGAATTGAGATGCCTCAGGAAGATCTCAACTCCAAATTTCTGAGGAGTCTACCAGCTGAATGGGCTATGCATGTGGTTGTATGGAAAAACAAGCCTGATATAGATTCCATGAGCTTAATGGATCTCTATAGCAACTTCAAGATAGTTGAACATGATATTAAGAAGTCTGCTGGATCAAGCTCAAGCTCAAGCTCAGGGAATTTGGCCTTTGTATCAACTCCCAGTACCTCAAGTCCAGATGAAGAAGTGCAAGTTGCTGGAGCAGTTGGTACTGCTAGTGCAAACCTTGGTACTGCTAGCACCTCAAGTAGTACTAGTGGACTTTTGAATGATGATACTTATTGTGCTTTCTTGACTACTCCGCACAATGGAAGTATGTTGACTCATTCAGATCTTCAAGAGATTGATGAAGATGATATTGAAGAAATGGATATCAAGTGGCAGCTCTCTCTTCTCAGCTTGAGAGCTAGGAGATGCTTGAAGAAGACTGGCAAGAAGATTGTCATAAACAACAATGATGTTGCAGGGTATGACAAGTCCAAGATTGAGTGTTTCAACTGCCACAAGAAAGGTCATTATTCAAGGGAGTGCAGATTACCAAGCCAACAAGATGGAAAGAGCAGAGGATATGGAAGCAAATCAAGGGTTGTGGAGGTTACTGATTCAAGCTCGAAAGCCATGGTTGCTATTGATGGCTAAGGATTTGACTGGAGCTACATTGCAGAGGAGGAAGCAGAAGCATCTACAGAGGTTGCTCTCATGGCATTTTCAGATTCTGAGGTACAAGTTTCAAAATGTTCTAAATCTTGTGAAGCTTTAAAAGATCTAGAAACACTTAAAACAAGATATGAGAATCAGAGAAAAGAGCTAGTTGAAACTGTTTTTAGCTTAGCAAATCATAAGAGAGCTTTAGCTGTGTTAGAAGAACAAATTGTTCATTATAAAAGTAATGAGTCAAAGTTTTCTGATGATATGATTATTGTTAAGAGAGACTTAATGTTTAGAGAGAATGAAATTACTGTGTTAAAACATGAGCTAGAACAGGTTAAGAAAGCTAAGGAGAACATTCAGACGAGTGTAGACACACTAGAATACACATCAAAAGGTGTTCAAAAGATAATTGAGTGCCAGATCCTTAATAAAGCTAAGTTAGGCCTAGGTTATAAGTCAGTTCCACCTCCCTATAGAGGAATTCCAACACCCCCAGGCATAGACTTAGAACACACAGGACTTCCTGAATTTCAATTACCAGTGCTTAACTATGGTCCTCAACCCAAGAAGGATGTAGTTGACAAACCCGTGTATGAAAGTGCAAGTGATAAATCACTATCTGAGGACAAGGTTTCTTCTAATAGGTCCTCAGCTAAGGACTCAGATGCTCCAACCATTGAGGAATGGACTTCTGATGATGAGGATGATCAGGCTGTGGTTAAGCCTGTTAGTGCTAATGTAGAGGAACCAAAAGTTCCAAAGATGGTTAAACCTGAGACTGTTAGGCCTAGATCAAATGCCAAACCTTTTAGACCAACAGTTAGGTATGCAGAAATGTATAGAACCACAAACAAGCCAAGAGTTAACCAAAGGAATTGGAATGACCTCAAATCTCACCAATTAGGGGAGGATTTTGTCTGCTATAGGAAAGCTTGTTATTCTTGTGGTAGCTTTGACCATCTTGCAGATTATTGTGATAAATGGGTATCTGGTGTGGAAAACTAGAAGGGGGTTGAATAGTTTTACGTCTTTTTAATTTATGAAAACTTTTGTTTACTTTTTAAAACTTTGATTCTATCTTATGTGAATTCAACTCTTGATCAATATGAACAAATATAAACAAATATAGATAAGCAATGCAAGTAAAGTAAATATAATGAAATGAAAGATAGAGATGGAAAGATCAAACCACAACACGGAGATTTATAGTGGTTCGGCTACAAGGACACCTTCCTTGCCCTACTTCACTCCTCGAGTCACCTACTCGAGAGTTTTCTTCACTATGTCAACAAACTCCCTTATGGTGGGGAAACCTTACACAACTTTAGCTTACACCGGTTTAACGACACAAAGCTAGATGTCGAGTTCTAATCGTAGCTAGAATCAATCTCACAACTTGTACACAACTTCTACACAACTTAATCACGACTGCTTCACGACGGCTTCACGATGGCTTCACGACTTCTTCTCCACGACTACTTCACGACTTCTTCTCCACGACTACTTCACGACTACTTCACAACTACTTCTACACTACTTATTTACAACATAACTAGTTACTTACACTTAGATCTACTTATCACAACTATACAACACTTTACACAACTACAATGATGATATGAGTTAAGCTATAATACTTCTTCTCTAGTTGAAGGAGTATTCTTCTTTTGCACTTTGATGGTGGAAGCTTGGATCACTTGGAAACCAATGCTTAAGAGAATATGATCAAAGGGTTTTTAGAAAGGATTTACAAGATTTAAAACAGAAGGTTTGGGGTGCAAAAGGTGAGTAAAAATCCAGGGGAAGGCTAGTATTTATAGGCAGAAAACTGGACAGCTGGAAAGCTACTGGAGCGTGGCCGGCCCCCTTAAATAGGGGGGCGGTCCCCTTAAAATTAAGGGGGCCGCCTTGTATAATTAAAGGGGTCGCCCTCCCCAGCCGTTGCCCAGTTTTGTCTTTTTGTGGGGAAGGTTTTTCTGGAACATTTTTACTGATTTTGGTTGAAAATTTGAATTCATAAATTTATAATGAATTAAACCTTTTTATTTATTACCAAAAATGTTTTTCTAAAAGATATAAAATGTTTTTGACATTTTATAAAAAATCTAGTGTTTTAAGAAAATGTTCCTTTGATCATATAATGCATTAAGCATTAGTTCATTCATACCTTAAGTGATTTGAGTTGTAGAAATAGATATTTACAACTAAATACTTGTTTACGTCATAATTTTCCGATTAATGATTTTACATTTTGTGATTATCAAAACGTAGAGATATCGAAAAATATTAATAACGTGTTTAGGCATTATTTATATCAACAATCTCCCCCTTTTTGATGATTACAAAATCTAAACTCATTAAATTGAAAAGTTAATTTTTAATTAAGTATTTAGTGAGTTTATATCTATTTCTCCCCCTTTTTGTAGAATCAAAAAGGTTAAGCCGACAAATATTAGTCATGAAATTTGTCGGGACGATGACTCCCCCTAAGTGTGTACCCCCCCTCGTTTGTGTGCATAAATGAATCGATATATGGAATTCTTGCAAGAAAAATATTAGAAGCACAAGCATATATATAGCAAAAAAAATAAAATAAGCATGCATATAAAAGAAAGATATCCATTAAAAATGTTGTGTATAAATACACAAACATACAAGATTACATTTAATCCTACATAAGCTAGTAAGTAATGCAATCTACATAATCATTCTAGGAGTACATGATCTTCCATGGGGCTTGCACACAAAATGGTTTTGAAAATTATTTTTAATTAAGCATTGCATATGCTTAATTGGGTAAAAATGGAGGTGGTGGTGGTGTAGTGGGTGAAGGTGGTGGAGGTGGTGGTGGTGGTAGGTTGGTAATCATGTGTTCAAGTGATGAAAACATGTAGTGTATCTCATCTCTAAGACTAAAGATTATGGTCCGGTTATGGATGCAACAAAGACAATTGTCACCATGGGCTTCAAGCAATGCCCAAGGTATGGGAAAGAATGGTTGTGGGATTGGTGATGGTGAGAAGTGAGCATCAAGAGGTGTGATGGGTGATAAGGAAATGGCAAGTTGGGTGGATGGAGGTTCTTGAGTGGATGGTGGTGATGATGCTCTTGGTGATGATGTTAGGTGAGTGTTGATGTAGTCATTGATGGATGAAGTGGATGGTATGGAGGAAGATGATGCTCCATGGCTAGAGGGTGTTTTTGATGGTGCATTTGGTGCACTTGGGGATGAACTTTGAGGTGGTGGTGATGGAGTTTTGGTGTCATCTTGGGTTAAGTCAATAAAGAGTTGTTTTGGTGGTATGATGACAAGTCTTTGCTTCCTTGGAGTCTTAGAGATGGAGGATTTTGGTGATAATATGGTGGTTTTGGATGGTGAAGGATGATGGAATGAGAGGTGATTATATAGAGGGAATTTATAATATGAAAATGTGGTTGGATTAGGTTAATTTTTGAGGTTTTGTTGTAAGATTCCAATACCAGTTCGTCCATAAAGAGAAATGGTAGCTGGGGCTAGATAAAAGGGGTCACATGATGCAAAAGAAAACAGTGAATTTCACTTCCCAGATGGCCGGTCCCCTTAATTGCTGGCCGGCCCCCTTAAAATTAAGGGGACTGCCTAGGGAATTAAGGGGGCCGCCCATCTGATGTTTTCCCAGGCGACCAAATTTGAAAAATTTCCAGAAAAGGGTCATTGTTATGGTGTATTTGCAGCAAGCTCCATTTGAATCATGTGCATGAAGAATGATTGAATAATGGCATAAACATGTTTAAATAAGCATGTATACATTTAGGCTAAAAATAATCATATTATAGAATAAGCATGTTATTAATCATTAGCAAGCATATTAATTTAAGCATAGCATTCAAGTTCTAATCAAGAAAATAGATACTAACATACTATAGCATGCAAGAAATAAATAATTCTCAAATACAAAATAAAATAAAATGTCTAAACACAATATAGTTCTAATAAGCCAACTTCCACATCTCATCTTTTCTTCTTTCCGAAAATATTCTTGAAAGCTTTCCCTATCGACTTGAAACCACCTCTAACTTCTTCATGCATCTGTTGAGTTGTGTTGAGTAATGCGGTTTGTCGTTCAAATAGGATTTGTTCGGTTTGTTCGGAAGGACGAGGAACTTGATAATCAGAATAGTTAAGTTCCGGGAGATTGTCCACGAACCTCGTGGGAGATGGAGTACTGACACGTGAGGTGCCTTCCTCCTCCTCATCATTATCTCCCCGATGACATGTGGAACTACGAGGTGCGTAGAGATTAGGACGTCTAGATTTGCCCTTGTCACTACGAGATCGACGAAGTTGGCTACGAGAGAGAGGGCGTAGGACGGGATGAACGAATAGGTAAACATCACTTTTGAGATGAGGGAAATTTTCCATGATATAACGATAGAGACGGGTGAGGAACATGCCATAAGGAAGGTTGGCGTTGGGAGTGTTTTTGGCTGACATGATACGATAGACAAAGAGGTAAGCCAAATTGTATTGTTCTTCTGCCACAATACAATACAACATGTGAGCAATGCTCGCCGTGAGATGATCACGGTGACCACCGGTACCGAACGCATTCTCACGAATGAGTTCTTCCCAACGCTTCATGTCGGGGCTTAGCTCTTTAAGGATGATTTGGTTTGCATGAATTTTGACATTTTTCGACTTGATCCTTCGGCTAGTCGTACCACGTTCTAGCTCGAGAAGTCCACGAATGTCGTCAGGAGAAGGAATATCAGAATAGTACGGACCATTCTGAGGCCGATTTTTCTCAAGAGATGAGAGATCCCATTCATTTGAGAAAACGGCTTGACCGTTGTAAGGAATTTGGAGAATTTGACCAAACTGAGCTAGATTGAGAGTGATAAATTCGTTTTGGATCATAAAGGAAATGAGAATATAGCCATATTGATCGGTTTGCACCGTCACTTGGCTATAGAAGTCTAGAACGAAGCGAGGAATGATTGGCTCATTAATTTTGAAGAGACAATCGAGACGAACATTTGAGAACATTCGCTCGATTTGATCGGATTGATAGAAAGATGGTTCGACAACTCTACCTTCGTGAATGTTTCTATTTTCGATGGGTCGATAGAAACATGCAATAGAAGGAGATATGCCGGGAGTTTCGGAGACTTTTGGAATGTAGGCCTTGGTTTTGGAGAGATCACCGACTGTAGCTTTAGGCATTTTCACCTATACAAGAAAGCAACACACAAACAAAAATAAGAAAATGACATGCATATATTATATATGCTACTTATGTGGAACGTAAACATACTTCGACTCTAAAACTTTAATCCTAAGAAGTAGTTTACAATGTTCCTTAGTTTTAATTTTTAACTCGCTTAAAATGTATTTTATGATGTTAAAGAATAGTTACATGGATATTATGATAAGAAATCAAAAATATCCAAATGCTCCTTTATACGTCATAAGCTACTTTGAAATGTGGCTAGACAAACATTAGATTGTATATCTAGCTATTTCTTACGAGTGTTTATGTTAAGAAACTTATTGAAAAAGGTGAAAACTTAGATTTTGACTCAAAAATTTCTTTCAAAATGTTATGCCAAACGCTCCCTTAATTATAAAAATAACTACTAAAATTTCAATATACATATGAATTATGTATCTTGATGACTCAAAACAACTAATTGCGTGTTTATAAACTTGGCAAGTAGTTATGAACTTAATTTTGATTAAATTTCGATGACTCTAGCTCCTAATCCAAACACTCTCTTATATTTAACAAAAATATTTTTATGATTCGAAAAATATATTTTTAGTATTAAGAAGTTATGATGTAACAATGTGATTAGTTTTAACAAGTGTTTATGGCATAATTCAACAATGTATAACAAGTTTTGAATAGGAGTGTTTGGTTTTTCAAAGTTTTGACATGAGGGTATCTAATTACTTAGTTTCTAGGTTGATTAAGCATTCTAATCCTATGGGGAGCATTTGATTATAACATTCCTAGACTCAATTTCAACAAAAATTCGGATTTTGAAAAATTAAGTAAAAGACCTAATTATGATTAGACTCAAAATTAGATGAAATGTGTATTGGAAAACTTACAAAATGTGTTGCTAATCGAAATATAGGTGTTTGCCCCTTGCGAAATTAGCCGGAAATGGTGATTTGGTGAGTGGTTTTGGGGTTGCAGCTCGTTCACAGCAGAGGGAGTGAGAGGTGTGTTTGAAAAATGGGGTGTTTGGCAAAGATTTTTGAAGGAAAAACGTTTTTGGAGGTAACAGTAGGCCGGTCCCCTTAATTATTAAGGGGGCCGCCCCCGTTTTCAAGCCGGTCCCCTTAAAATTAAGGGGGCCGCCGGCCCAAAAGTTGGATTTTGTCAAGTTTTATTTCTGATAGCAAAATATTTTTATGTATATAGATAGATTTATATATATATCAAAAATACGTTAGATTTTATTAGCACGAAGAAGGAATACTTGGCGCATTTTATTAACATTTCGTTAATAAAATTTTCTTGACAATTTTGGATAAAATGATCAAGATGTCAAGTTGACAAAGGGTTTGAGGAATGAGAGTGAATGTGTATGTATATATCTACATATTATATATAACAATATGCGCATGACGTCATTAATTGTTAGATTGCCCAGTAATGCCATGTCATAATTCCACCTAAGCACAATTTGTTTAAAATTTTCGATTTTCTTACCACATAAGCATTATTTATTTTTTTTTAAATTTCGGATTTGCCACATAAGCATTATTGATTTTATTGAAAATTTTGGATTTGCCACATAAGCATTATTGATTTTGCTGGAAATTTCGAATTTAAAAATTTAATTACAATTGGCCTTTGCAAGATTTGAACCCTGGCCATTTGATCCACATACGAATGCTTCAACCACTGGAACAAGCATTTTTTTTGTGATTTACAATACAAAATATTTAAGTCATGCTTTAAAATTTTGATATTGTTAAGCTATATTTAAGGAATGGATTAATATAGTCTTCCTTATAGACCGGATTTTATTTTTTCAATCTAAATCCAATATACTTTTTTCCAGAACCCTTCAAGATAGGCTTTGCTATTGTTAATTATAGAGTTTAAAAAAAACCAGGTAACAAAAAAAGGCACGCCTCCTTTTTTTCATAACCCTAATGATTTTTTCTATGTCTTCTGATTTTCTGTTTATGATGTTAGCATGCTTGAATGATGAAGATGCTTCATGTCAAGTCCTTATCACAGGTGAACAATATTTTATATCATTAGTATTCATGTACTAATATTAATCGTCTTGAATGGTATTCACAGTAGTGTGTCGAGAAGAAGCATGGATGATAGATACTTAGTGTACGTGTGAACTGGTGAATTATACGGGTGCACCTCTACCTTCATCACCGACCTGGCGGACGCGGTTATCCAAGCCTTGCCTTCTACTACAACAATCACACCATCCACAGGTGAGAGTGAGTCTCATGCTGCGGTTAATTAACTTATAACCACGTTGTTTTGTGTTAAGCTTTTTGCAGGTTAGATCGCCGAGTTTGTTAGTTTTGAGCATTACCGGGATTTAATTAAGCATCGACGTAGAGGATATCGGTACTTCTTTTGGTTTGATGATCATGTTTTAAATTATTGACTTAAAAAATTGTTGTCGTCTTTGATAGCTACTTTTCGTGACAAGCCAATCTGCAAGAATGATCAGGCAACCTTTTATGAGTCACTGCCATATGGTGGTATTATTTCAATCTTATATTTTACAAACTACTGTTGTCGATTAACAGTTAGTGATGAGGAAGGTCTGTAGCATGTTAACCAAGAGATGGAGGCTAAAAGCGCAGCTTTACTTGGATTAGACAGGTTTGTTTTCTTTATTAACATGTTTGAATAATCTATAACAAGTGATATTAAGGTTTGATTTAAGTAGTGGATGTGTTGTCTGCTTGTATTAATGTCTAGAAGGCTGCTTTTCGTATGATGGAGATGTGAAACCTAAGATGAAAATCAAGGCTCAGATGATGATGATGACGACGATGATGAAGAAGCTAGAAAGCATTGTAATTATCAAGTGCTAATTGGTGATTTATTTTTTTGTTCAGTTCGTGACATTCACTACCCTGTAGTTGAAATGTCGAGTAGATCAAAACTTAGCAGTATTTGTTGGAATAACTACATTAAAAGCCAAATTGCTTCAAGCAATTTCGAAGGTGTAGTACAGGTATATATTATACAAAAAGTTTTTCTTAATCTTTTGATAATTTTACAAGTCTTAGGTAGTGAAATTCTGTTGATTATGTTTCAGATATGGGACGTCACACGGAATCAAGTACATATGGAACTGGAGGAACACGAGAGACGTGTGTGGTCTGTGGACTTCTCATCGGCAAATCCAACATTGCTGGCGAGCAGGAACGATGACGGCTCTGTTAAGCTCTGGAATAAAAATCAGACAATAATATTCTTCAACTTGGTGGATGTCAGCTTTGAAAACTAAACGTACTGCTGTTATCTACTTATAAGTAATTTATAGACTAATATGTGGATGTATAATAAGTTGTTTCCTTACATGGGGGTATGCTTTCGCAGAATATGTATTATGATATATAATGTTGCCATTATGTTTAATATTCCGTTTTGAAATTAGGGGAGTTGCTGCTCGTGCGTTACATTTATCAAGAGGTGTTTGGAAACCAAGTGGAAGGCTTACATACATTGTCGTTCTCGAAGGGTTGAGTAGATTTAGTGTCGACGAGCTCAACACATGAGGAATATACACTACTGCAAAAATTTCCCCGATTGATATGACCAAAGCCGGTTCCCTAAAATTCATAATCAGTGGTGAAGATTGGTTACTGCCCATAGTTCCAATCAAAGGCACCGTTCACTGTCAATATCGAGCAGGTGAGTTATATTTTTTGTTACATTTTTGTAACATTAAAAGCAACGTAGAACACTGTGAAATTTTTTGTTATATTAGAGGGTGGGCCTGGTGCAATCAGTGGTGAAGATTGGTTCATGCCCATAGTTCCAATGAAAGGCACCGTTCACTGTCAATATCGAGCAGGCGAGTTATATTTTTTGTTACATTTCTGTAACATTAAAAGCAACGTAGAATACTATGAAAAAGGGCCATAGGACAAGGTGCCCAAGAAGGCCTGGTGCAAGCAGTAAAGTACACGATGTGTTTTTTTTCTGATTACGAAAAGGCAATTTACTTGGACTTCATATCTATCCGTGATTGTGAAGTTACTCCTCTTAGTACTAATGTGACCTTACTCATTCCATCAGCTACTTGATCGCCAACTTTTACATAACTTGATAAGTAGAATTAGAACAAATAATTACTTTTACATCCGATATAGTGTTACATTGTTTTGTCCACATGTTTTTTAAAATAATCGTTCTAAACTGAATTTGACTATGCTTACTATTATAGGAACATTGCAGCAACATATTGTCATGACAGCAGCAAGAAATAATTTTTTTCTAACGCCCACGCAAAATGTTATGTTTGCTTTAACTTAATCTCTTTGTCTATTGGTTTATCCTTAAAGTCTCATTGGGCCTTTTCTTACAAATACATTATTGACATACTGGAGCAAATAGTAGCAATGTACTGACCATATTGATGCTACGATCTATGCAGTTAGTAGAAGCTCAAGTATCATGGCGATCGGCCATGCGCAAGGTCTAAACATGAATAATTTCACAGATATTCTGTGTTCGTTTAGTTTTAGAAAAATCGGTCTTATGTATGAGAAATTATTGTATTATAGTACTCAATATTGTCAGATTTATCTGAGTACATGATTCCTCTAGGACTTCAATGACAGGAAAGATTTTACGATTTAAAGGTGGTTACACGACTGTTTGGGACAAGATGAGTAAACAGCTTCCGGCTCAAGTTCACTGCAATACACGAGTTTTAACAGTCAAAAGTCATGATAAAAGAATTAGTGTCAAAGCCATAATAGTCGATGGTGAAGCGCGAGATATGGAGTTTGAGTTTGACAAACTTATTGTCACGGGTTCGCTTCCTATAGACAGTGGAGAGACATACAGATCACCTTTAAAACCAACAGGTATTTAGTAAATGGAAACAGTGTATGAATAATATGTTCCTACTATATAATTTGCACGATTTTAATTTTTTTTTGTTGTTGCAGAAGAAGCTGTAAAAGGGATTATGGACCTAAGTGATCTGGAGAAGGAACTATTTAGTAAGGTTCAGACCATCGATTACTATACTACTGTTTTGAATATAGACAGATTGGAGCATATGCCAGTTGGATTTTATTACTCCAGTGAGTTCATGGATGATCCAATTACAATAGGCATACAAGTGCCATTGTAGACGCGGCGACATTGACTCCAAGCATACGCTCAGGAAGTCACGCGAATATTTCAATCAAGTTCACGTTTAAGAGGTGTGTAAGTTATATAGGTTTGTAAAAAAGTAATTTTATTCTCAGCAAAAACAAACAATTTG
This sequence comes from Artemisia tridentata subsp. tridentata, assembly GCA_021014915.2. NCBI lineage: Eukaryota > Viridiplantae > Streptophyta > Magnoliopsida > Asterales > Asteraceae > Artemisia > Artemisia tridentata. The sequence goes on from CP139508.1 coordinate 290,420,039, forward strand.
AAATAAGAATCTGAAGATCTACCTAAAATAAGTGGATACGCATAAGCTGTTTAAAATTGGTCTTGCTTAGAAGCATATGAGCATAAAAGCGGAATTAAAAAAAAGCAATCCCAAACATCCCATTAGTGTTATTGTTGGTTTAAATTTTAATCGGTTTTACAAAAGTGCAGGTGATATTAATATTTGTATCAAGCAAATAAAAAAAAAGGTTGTGGAAGTTCCCAATTGTAGCTAGGATGATACTGGAGGTCTCGAGAATGTTATGTGTGAGCTACAAGAGGTTATTAATTGCAACTATGGTTCTGATCTCGCTGTAGGATAAACAACTCTAACAATTGCAGCTAGCATGAGTTGTTGATCTTGCTGCATTCTACACTCGAGGTCTGCACCATGTGTCCTCTTCTTTGATGAATTTGATTCCATTGCAACTCATTTGACAAACTGTTTCGAAGCAAGTTGCATAAAATTTTGTCTGTATCAGGATAAGGTCACATGATTATCTGTTATTTATGTTTTTAAATGGTTGCAGAGAGGAAGTACCTCTCTGGAGATGAAGGCGATGATGCTGGCCGTATTCTAAATCAGTTGTTGACTGGAATGGATGGATTGATGGAGTGCCTACCAAAAAGACAGTTTTCATTATCGAACCACCAGTATACCAGATATCACTGACCTTGCTATGTTTCATCTAGGGCGTCTTGATCAACTGATTAGGGAGAACATCGAGAAGGTAAGCTTTATTATTTATCTGTGGATGTTTCTTATATAAAAGAAAACCAATGTTCAACTAAGGCAAATGATGCTATTGACCACCCAAGGTCCTTGACTCCAATGAAGAAATAAGTTTTAAGCGATAGTCTAGCAGCAATAACGGGAGTGACCCAAGTCTCAGGAAACAATGAGAACAATGGGAGAAAACTGATTAAAATTTAGCTGGGTGATTAAGTGTTTTACGTATACGTGTTTCTGATTGCAATGTATTATTTCTAGAAAAGATAGGAGTCTCACCTACCTTGTGTATTAGTACTAAGTGGAAAATTTTGATTTTTGTATATTTATCAGAATCAAGGAACTGATGGTAGATGTTTCCTCAAATTGTATGGAAGTGGCACTAAAGTTATTTCTTATATATTTTTATTTAACATGAAGTTTCAGTCTGCTGATTATCTATTTCATGATCAGTTATGACAGTATAGATACACTAGATCCTTTAAAATGATTGAAAAAATTGTTGGTGTAGATGTGTGACAGTGTAATTCGGTTTAGAAATGTGAAATGAAACACGAAGCACTCTCTTTTACTTCATTGTGGGTTTATGTAGGTTCTGGCAAATAACCTAAAACAATATATGTTCCTCATCTCATTATACGCCTTTTCTTGCTAACATAGCTTCATTCAAAAAATTAAATTTTATAAAAATTCCAGATGTGTATCCATGAACTAATATGTGGTTGCTTTTTTGTCTTTGAACAGGAAAAAAGATTGTCAAGTGCATCTAAAAAGAACAGCATGAAAACGAGTTCAGGGAAAATCCTTTGGAAGTCGTTTCGGGTGTATTCCTTTACAGGCGGACAAGATGACGTGCTGACAACTTAACAAAAGAGCTTGCACAACAAATACAAGCTGAGACTGGTCACTAATATTAATCTACCATAACAAGAACTTTAGTTGACATGTATAGATAGGAGAATTTTTAGATGATTAGAATTATAAAAGGAATTATATCATACCATTAAAACAAAGGCCAATGTCTGCTATTTTCAGTTCCCGTCTAATTCTGGCAATATGTTGGCATTTGATTCAGACATTTCATAGGCCACATGAATCTAAAGGTATAATATATATTAATTTCCTGTATAGAAAAAATATGAGATTTATACAAGTTCCATATGAAGTAGCTTGAATATTTAGATGTGCAAACATTGATTATTATGGGAGATTCTGCGATTACATTGGTATAAAATGTTCACGTAAACGAAATATCAACATAGTAAAATCCAAATCCCAATATTTTAGATATTCTGGAACCTGTACCAACAAATGAAATTCTTATGCTTGATAGCCTGATGTCTGATAGGAATCAGAAATGTTGAAGATCAGTCGGAGTGTTAATATGGTTTAGAGCTTTGCAAGATCAGGAATGTTGCTGGTGTGTGTCGGTTGAGCTTTTAAATCAGGGAATGTAGTTGTGCGTCGGGGAGTAGTAGAGATCGGTGGTTATGGTCGATCTCGGGCTGAGCTTTTGCAACTCAAAGTGTAGCAGTATTGAATCAGTTAGTTGAGGGTGGCCACTCAACTCTAGAATAACTGAAATCAAAACTTACTCTGAACCCGAGAGTAACTGACTCCAAATATGAAAATGACTTAAACTCTGGGTCGAGTCAATGTGATGAAAGGTTGAACCTGAATCGAGAAAATAAGGATGGTATGTTGATTGTTGTAAAAGTTGGAATGGGCTGACAATGTGTATTGGTCCGGGAGTGATAAAGGTCGAGAGGTGAGGTTACCACAGCTTGTGTGAATCTCAGTTGTTAAACCAAAACTAAACACAGTCCCTGAACCAAGACTCGCTGAACCTATGGGCTATCTGAGACAGAAAAAGTCTTTGAAACACTATGGGTCTCTGAACGTGAACCTGTGAGACTCTGAACATGGAGTCTCTGACTGTGAACATGTCTATTAGTTTTTGTACCATTACTAACTTGACTAACTTTTCATTGCAGGAACTGGCATAATAATATATTACAAAGCTTAGTTTTAAAATGTTTGATGTAAGTACTCAATTGCAAAATAATATGTTACAAAACTTGATCATCAAATTCCCGATTCAGACCTTACGGTCATATTTGATTTTCTAATTTTTTCATTAGCTTTCCATTTATATTATAACATTAGTATATTATAACTAATGTTATAATATAAATGCTGCTTACGGTCATATTATAACACTATGGTTCATGTTAATGCTGCTTACGCGGGAAGTGCATGTATATGACCCGAGTTTTGTCACTTTCTTGGTGGTGTAGAAGGTACAAGTTCATTTAGTTTCAACCCACACAAATGGTTTTTGACATCTTTAGATTGTTGTTGTCATTGAGTTAAAGATAGAAACAACCTTAAAAAACCTCTCTCTAGGATCCTGAACTATTAAAGAATAAAGCAAGCGAATCAAAGCAAGTGGTGGACTACAAAGACTGGCAGATTGCTCTCAGTCGAAGGTTTCGGGCTATGAAGTTATGGATGGTAATAAGAAGCTATGGGGTGTCGGGACTGAGAGAAACTTTGCTATGGTGTTTTTTAGGATTTCACCATTGGCATTGGAAAATGTGACTAATGAATGTAGCGATGAAGAGGCAAATCGGTTGAACAAGCAGTTGTTGGAATCGTTGAATGGGACAGGCTGTGTTTTCATGACACACGCGGTGCTCGAAGGGGTTTATGTGATTCGAGTTGCTATAGGTGCAACTCTTACAGATGACAAACATATTAACATGCTATGGGATATGGTTAAAAGCCATGCCAGTGGGCTGCTAGCTAAGTACGTCAAAAACTAGCACTACAAGTTCAATAAGCTTAATGCATAAATAATTTTTTCGTGTACTTTGTTTCAAAGGGATCAACACCAATAATAATGATGTAGCTTTTGGGTATTTGATTTGTAATTTTTATAAATTTGTAACTGATATACGTTATTTATTTCAAGAACTCCACATTGACCGTGATCACCTAAGCAATGTTTTATTAAAATTTCGTCCATGTTGGCAATTTTGGATTTAATTTGTACAACAAGTCAAGCCTTCTAAGATTTCAACAACAATTCAAAAACAAAAAGTGTAGCAACTATCAAATGGTTTGGTGTTATCTTTGTGTAATTTTTGGTTTTGGATCTCAAAAAGATACACGTATACTCATAATTATAACAGTTTAACCATTTATTGCTATTAGGAGATTCGAGTAGCAAGAAGCAATCGTCAATCAGTGCATAAAATGTAAGTTTGTTGAATACTTTTCACCTTTCGATCAGATGAAATAAATTTCAACTTGGAACTTGATCTGAGTTGTGTGACAAGTTCAAAACATTTTTTTTTTAATATGATCATCAACTATTTCTAAAAATGTTAAAAGGGATTTTGAAATTGAGAATCAGTCCTTGAATAAGAAAAGGCTTGCAGATTTCTTTGAAATAAATGATGTATTTTTTTTATGCTAATGCATAGATTTGTGCACAAGCTCGCAGTCCAGTTGTTTAATGGAGATGAACATCAAGCAGCATTTCGGGTATTGTCGGACTTTTGAAAAGGTAGATTGGGTAATATTGCAATCGAGAGACTATTAAGGAAGGTGTTTTATGAAGTAGTCTAACGTGTTTATTGAACCTTTTATTGCAGTTTGGACATGGAAGACAACAATGAATTACTACATTTAAACATGAATTTGAGCAGAAAGGCTACCACCTGATGCGGTTTCTTACTCTATTTAATGATCAATCAACAGATTGTCTTGGCAAAAAAACCATTTGATCAGCACACGTATTTTTCTATTTCTTTAACTTTCAGATATGTAGCAGTGGGCAGTTTCTTCCTTGGAGACCTTGGGAAGAAAAAGAAAAACCAATGGAGAAGCTATAAAAGCTTTGGACCTGATATGGAATGAAATGAACAAGAGTGTCGCAATTTTTTATTACAATGAGTTTTATGGCATACCAATTCTAGAGGCTGCACGTGTGGATGCTTGCGACGTGATAGTTTTCTTAACTTGATTAGCTTAACTTAGTTACTTTTTACTATATATGATTATATATATATACACATTCCAACCATTTTTTTACTTCTTTAGCTATAGTAAAATATATGCCAACGATAGTTATAAATCATCTTACGCTATACAAACATACGCCAACGATAATTATAAGTCATGCCCGCCCAACGGGCGGGCTTATATGCCCGGGAGGGCTTATAAGTCATGCCCGCCTATTGGGCGGGCCATGAAAACTATAATTACAAGTCATGCCCGCCCAACGGGCGGGCTTTGAAGTCTAGTATATATATATATATATAAATATATATATATATATATATATATATATATATATATATATATATATATATATATATATATATATATATTAATTATGTATTTAGGTGGGATGTTGGATGATGAGGAAACGACGGAGATGGGTGCTAATGACGATGGGAGTTTGTTACATAGTTTTCTTGTTCGAAGGTTCAGCTCCGACTTCTATGTTGATCCACTCAACTCACTTCTCTTCATCACCATGAGTTTTGCGAGAGTGGACATAGAAGATTTTCATGTTGAACATTATAGTCCAAAAGAGTCAAAGGGGAAAGAAAAGGTTCGAGGACGAACAATTTCTTTTACTTCTAGATAGTCAACAAATGACGTATCTAGGTTATGCGAGGATATGTATATATATATATATATATATATATATATATATATATGTATATATATATATATATATATATATATATATATATATATATATATATATATATATATATATATATATTTTATAGTAATATAGGTATATAAGAAGAGAACTTACTAACAAAAACATAAGTATTTATTAAACTAAGCATTTAAGACTAAAGAGGGCATGCAATAGGCTAGTTTATTAATCTACGCATATAGTGGTGAGCAAGAAAGAGAGGCGTACCTTTTTGTCTTCAACATGTGATCTTCAAATACTTCAAAGAGTATTGACTTATAAAAGCCAATTACGAAAGAGATTCCGACTTTCCCGATGAGTTGAATTTCTAGCCACTTGGTCCCCATGGTCTGATTGGTCCATAGTTGTTTGAAGCAAACATGGTTTGCAATTGACTCGGATGCATATATGGTGGAAGTATTTCCCAAGGATTGAAACTTGGTGGATTTGGATAATTCCACATTGGGTGACTATTATTTTGACGGTTTTGTCTATTTTGATTTCTTCTAGGTTGAGGAGTTTTGGGCCGAGGGTGAGGACTAGGTGGTCTTCTAGGAGGAGGTGTTTTTGACCTTAACTTTGGTTTAGAGTGTTCTACTTCATTTTTTAAAGATGGTTTATAAAAGGTTTTTACATCCTCATTACTAGCTATGGGTATTTTTCTATCTTTCATAAGTATATACTTAGGTTTTGACTCTAAAGGTTTTTGCTCACTAGTTTCACATTCAAACTTTACATTTTTAGTTTCACTATTTGAATCCTTAGTTGAATTAAATCCTAATCCGGTTTTATCTCCTGATATCCTTTGAATACTTATTATTTCCCTAAGTGAATTACTAATATTTCGAATTTGTTAAGTTTACAAATTTCTTTCTTAAGTATTTCGTTTTCATTTTTAGTTTCTTGACATGTTCTACATTCAAAAACTTCTTTCCCTTTTTCTAAGTTATGTAGTTTAATTTTTAATTCTAGTATTTCCTTTTCTAATTGGTTATTTTTATGTTTTAGTGATTTATTTTTACTCATTACTTTTTGACATAGTTTGCATAATTTATTATATTCGCTATCTAAGTCTTTTTCATCTAATGATAAATATTCATCACTAAAGTATTCGGTTTCGGAATGTACCTCACTTGATGTCTTAGCCATAAGACATTTCTCCTCCTTTGTGGTTTCTTTCTCGTCTTTGTCACTATCACTCCATGCTCCTCCAACGAACGCCTTTTGGTTTTGCTCCTTTGACATCATAGGACATCTTCCGATGAGATGATTTGGATCACCGCATTTGAAGCACTTCCTCTCGCTCTTGCTACCTTTGTCGTCTTTGTTTCTTTGGAGTGTCTTTCTTTCGTCATGTGGTTGTCTAACGAATCTTCCTCATCTTTTGAAAAACTTCTTGAAGTCTCTTACGGCCATGGCATATTCTTCGTCATCACTATCGGAGGTTGAGCTATCCTCGTCACTTGATGCTTTCCTGGCTTTCAACGCGATTGACTTGCTTTGCTCTTTCTTTCCTTTGACCATCTCGGAGTCTTTCTTGATTATTGCTTCGTAGACCTTCAAGTTGCCAATCAACTCGTCAAGTTGAAGAGTTGACAAGTTCTTTGATTCTTCAATCGCCGTAACTTTAGCTCGCCATTTTGGATGAAGAGCCCTAAGAAATTTCCTAACAAAATTCTTACTAGAAAAACTCTCATCAAGTGCCTTTAAACTTGTGATGATTGTGTTAAACCTAGCAAAAGCATTATCAATTGATTCCTCATCCGGAATCGTAAATTTTTCATATTGTTGAACAACAAGATCTATTTTATTGTCTTTGACTTGACTATTACCTTGGTGAGTTATTAGTAAAGAGTTCCAAATTTCTTTTGCGGTTTCACACATAAAGATCCTTTCGTATTCTTTACGTGGTAACGCATTATAAATAACCATTTTTGCCTCATTATTTTTAGAAAGCTTTCTTTTTAAATCATCACTTTGTTTTTCAAAAGGTACTACTTCATCCATTTTAGTTTCAAAATTATGTTGAATGGGTAAAACATCACCGTTAGTAAAAACATGCCAAAGATCTAGATCTTTTGATTTCACGTAAGTTTCGAATCGATTTTTCCAATATAGAAATCCATCACTTTCAAATAGTGGTGGTCTTTGCATAGATTACCGTTCTAATATTTTTTCAGATTCCATAGATCGTTTCAAGTTTTAAAATACAGTTTATTTTAAAAATCTTGTTTGACGTGGCTCTTGATACCAATTTTGGAAAACTAGAAGGGGGGTTGAATAGTTTTACGTCTTTTTAATTTATGAAAACTTTTGTTTACTTTTTAAAACTTCGATTCTATCTTATGTGAATTCAACTCTTGATCAATATGAACAAATATAAACAAATATAGATAAGCAATGCAAGTAAAGTAAATATAATGAAATGAAAGATAGAGATGGAAAGATCAAACCACAACACGGAGATTTATAGTGGTTCGGCTACAAGGACACCTTCCTTGCCCTACTCCACTCCTCGAGTCACCTACTCGAGAGTTTTCTTCACTATGTCAACAAACTCCCTTATGGCGGAGAAACCTTACACAACTTTAGCTTACACCGGTTTAACGACACAAAGCTAGATGTCGAGTTCTAATCGTAACTAGAACCAATCTCACGACTTGTACACAACTTCTACACAACTTAATCACGACTGCTTCACGACGGCTTCACGATGGCTTCACGACTTCTTCACGACTTCTTCTCCACGACTACTTCACGACTTCTTCTCCACGACTACTTCACGACTACTTCACAACTACTTCTACAATACTTCTTTACAACACAACTAGTTACTTACACTTAGATCTACTTATCACAACTATACAACACTTTACACAACTACAATGATGATATGAGTTAAGCTATAATACTTCTTCTCTAGTTGAAGGAGTATTCTTCTTTTGCACTTTGATGGTGGAAGCTTGGATCACTTGGAAACCAATGCTTAAGAGAATATGATCAAAGGGTTTTTAGAAAGGATTTACAAGATTTAAAACAGAAGGTTTGGGGTGCAAAAGGTGAGTAAAAATCCAGGGGAAGGCTGGTATTTATAGGCAGAAAACTGGATAGCTGGAAAGCTACTGGAGCGTTGCCGGCCCCCTTAAATCGGGGGGCGGTCCCCTTAAAATTAAGGGGGCCGCCTTGTATAATTAAGGGGGCCGCCCTCCCCAGCCGTTGCCCAATTTTGTCTTTTTGTAGGGAATGTTTTTCTGAAACATTTTTACTGATTTTGGTTGAAAATTTGAATTCATAAATTTATAATGAATTAAACCTTTTTATTTATTACCAAAAATGTTTTTCTAAAAGATATAAAATGTTTTTGACATTTTATAAAAAATCTAGTGTTTTAAGAAAATGTTCCTTTGATCATATAATGCATTAAGCATTAGTTCATTCATACCTTAAGTGATTTGAGTTGTAGAAATAGATATTTACAACTAAATACTTGTTTACGTCATAATTTTCCGATTAATGATTTTACATTTTGTGATTATCAAAACGTAGAGATATCAAAAAATATTAATAACGTGTTTAGGCATTATTTATATCAACATCTGGATATACAAATCATAGGTTGAGCATAGCAAGACCTCAATGTTTTTCTAGGAATGATAGAATGATACCTAGATCAGTTCTTTTAAGGTCTGGACCCAAAGCAGTTCAAACTGCTTGACCAGCAGTTCAGACTGTCAGACCTATGAGAACAATTCACCCAAGGCCACCAGTTCAAAATGCAATAACCATTTTTAAACCATCATACAAAACTGGTAAAAGAACTTTTTATGAGAAAGCAGTGGTGAAAAACCAAGTTTGGAAACCAAAGGTGACAACTACCAAGCCAGCAGTTCCAACTGCTAGCAGAGTAGTTGGTACTGGTATGAATAAAAACACTGCTAAGGGAAATATGGGTACTGGAGTGAATGCATCAGCATGTGGGTATGGAGACCTAATAAACCCAATGGTGCTAACATTGTTTTGAAAAGAATGAATTATGTTGATGCTAGAGGAAAGCCTAAGTCTGTATTAGCTTGGGTTCCACAAGGAAATTAATTTTCCTTGTTATGTGCATTGTTAGTCATATTCTTTTATATTGTGAGACAAGTTCTTTGTGGCTTGTTTCTTTGTTTTTGGACTAACAATTGCAGGATTGGAGGGTAAACAACAAGGGATTATGAATGCTTGATGTTTTGGACTAAATGGTGTTCTGGAGATTAGTATGTGATCTTTGCATACAAAAAATGGTAATTGGTTCACCATGTCTAACCCACATAAGAACCAACTAGTCCAGAGCAAACGGTATCTGGTAAAGACTAATCAAATCCGTTGATGGTTGACAATTTACCAAAAATTGTATGGTTATCAGCTCACCATATCTAAGTGTGAAGAGTTGGCTAGTCCAAAGCAAACGGCTATTGGTAAAGACATAACAAATCCGTTGATAGCTGATAGTTTGCTAAAAACTATGTTTGAGCCATGGTATTTTAAAATCCTTTTCAATAAGTTCATACGGCTCACAAATTTTTTTCAACAGTTGGTACTGTTAGTTAAAAAAAAAAATTTCAAAAAGGATGTTTCTCACCTCAATGGAGATTTTTGATACATACCCTTTTAAGTTGTTTAAGTCCTAAAAAGACTGCTTGGGAGCAGTTCAGTAGCAATATTGCTATTGCTCTCATTTGTTTGTCTACAAACAGAGTTTTTAATTTTTCAAAATTTATTTTTGAGGGTATAGCATCAAATGTTGACAGTAAAACAAAGTTTTTAATGTATCCCAGGTTTGTTCAAACAATTTTAAATAAAAAGACATACCTGCTTACAAAACCAACTGAAACTTTTGCTACGCCTAGCCTTCAATCAAAGGTTTTTCAAAATATGGCTATGGCTAGTAGGCTTTTTCAAGGGGAATCAGTTCCATTGTTTCCTCAAATGCTTCAAACTGAGTTGGGTGAAGGTTCAGTAGTTCCAACTGATCCCTATCACACACCCACTCAAGTACTTGAAATAACCCACCAACCAACCATTACAACTTATAGGAGAAGGTCTAAACCTAGTTAAACTAGGGTTGAGACTAGATCCTTGCCCTATGATTCACCGCTCCTAGCAGGTAACACAGCTAGAAGTGATGAGGGTAGTTCTTCACAAACTGAATTGACAGCTTTATGTACCAAGTTAGTAGCCAAGGTTGACACTTTGGAGAAGGAGCTAAAGAAAAACAAGGAGGAATTCAAAGCTCACAAGGAGAATTTTGCCAAAGTCTACACCAAATTAACAAAAAGGGTGAAGAAGCTTGAAGAACAGTTGAAGAAGAAAAGGTCATGAATGATATTGGATGATGATTCTTCTGATGATGATGATTCAGATGGTTCAGAAGGGAATGATGAAAATTCTTCCAAACAGGGGAGGAAATTTGGTAAAGACAAGGATAGATCAGGTTCTCAGGGGAGCCATAATGAAGAAGAAGAACAACAATTTGATATTGGTTTAGGTTCTGGTAATGCAGATGAAGAACTTTAGACTGATATTCAAGAAGCTAAAGAAGTTCAAACTGTTGAAGCAGTTCGGACTGGTATTCAAGAAGCTATAGAAGTTCAAACTGTTGAAGCAGTTCAGACTGCTGAGACAGAGCATGAAGCAGTTCAAAGGGCAGATAAGGGAAAGAAGCCAATGACATCTGAAGAAGTTAATGCTATTCAAGAATTGGAAAGGCTAAAGAAATCAAAACCAAAAACTCAAGAACAGATAGCCTTTGATGCAGATGTAGCAAGGCAGATTCAAGAAAAAGAATTGGCTGACAAACAAGCTGAAGAAGCTCAGATAGCTCAAGATGAGGAATTTGCAAGAGAAATGGCTGCTGATGATATACGAAACATAGTTGAATTCATGGAAAGAACAAGATCTAAAGAGGTAAATCAAGAGGAGTTCAATGAACAACTACAATATTTGTTGGATTCTGATTTGATTGTAAGAGCTCAAGCTTCAATGGTTCTCAAAGACAAACAGTTGAATGAAGAAGAAAAGACAGAGGAGCTTAAAGAGTTCATACTAAAAAAGAATGGAGTAGCAACATGGGAAGATCTGATTCAGAGGATAAGAGAAAGGCAGAAGTCAGGATACAAGATAAAGTTGCCAACAAAGAAGGAACAAGTTGAGTCTATGAAACATTATTTGAAGAACTCAGCAAATTACACTATGAATGACTTCAAGGGAAAATCTTATGCTATAATTGAAAGGGAATTCTATGAAACTTATGCTATTCTGAATACTCCAGGAAGAGGTTTCAAAACAGGTAAGAAGAGAGAATCAGAAACTATGGAATCAGATGTTGCAAAGAAAATAAAGACTGGAGAAGAAGCACTAACTTGTTCCTCATTTGGAACGAAGAAACTGATGATGTAAGTGTTTGGAAGAATCCTCATTTGGAAGGAGAAGCTTAATTTGAAGAAACTTAGTGATTGGGATAGAAATCATAAGTTTAGGGGAGGATTGTTGGGAAATTAAGCTATAGCAGTTAGTACTGTTGAAGATGGAAGTTAGTACTGCTGAAGAGTTTTGAAGACTTAAGCAGTTAGTACGGCTAAATAAGAGAAGTTAGTACTGCTGAAGAAGGTTGATAATAAGAGCAGTTAGTACGGTTATGAAAGAAATATTTGTACTACTTATTATTATTATTTTGTAAACGTGTAAGTAGATAAATATGAAAAAGATATTGTGTATATCTTATACGATTAGAATGATAGTTATCTTGTGAAGGAATCCTTGGTCTATAAAAGGATTGCCTAGGTTTAAGGTTATATACATATAGAAGAAAAACGTATTGTTTAGTTAAGATTCAAGGTTGTAAACCCTAGTGATAGGAGATCACTCGTATTATTGTTCTAATAATATTGAATCGTTGAAGTTCATTATTCTGTGTTCATTCATTGTTACATTCAAACCTTACAAAACACAAACACATAAAGTCTTCTAAGTGCTAGCTAGTAAATTCCGCGTGCTAGACTACGTATAATTCTTAGTATCACATCTAACACAAGGCGTGTGTGTAGATCCGGTCAGTAACAATAAAGTATTGTTTTAACATGCTATTAAATAATAAAATATCAAACTGAATTAAAATTGTGTTTATTACTTTGTCTTTCCCTGATGAATGCAACCTCCCAATTTCCAAAACCTTTTCGCCACTTTTTGTCTCTTCGAACAATCGAACCAAAACAGCAGCCACCAATAACACTATACGATTTAAAAGTTAAGGGGTTAAGTCTATTTATTAGCAACGTATTTTTAGCACTTTACAAATTTGGGTAACCAACTTTTTTTATTACTAATATAACCATTAAAACTTTCAAATTACGAACAATATAACTAAGTTTCTAGTGAACTGACTCAAACGGACGAAAACATGTAAAATCGGACGAAAACGTGCAAAAATGAATGAAAACGTGTAAAAACGGATGAAAACGTGCAAAAATGGACAAAAACTTGCAAAACGGATGAAAACGTGTAAAAACGGACGAAAACGTGCAAAAATGGACGAAAACGTGCTAAAACGAACGAAAACGCGTAAAACAGACGAAAACGTGTAAAAACGGACGAAAACGTGCAAATTGGACGAAAACGTGCAAAAGCAAACGAAAGTGTGTAAAAACGAACGAAAACGTGCAAAAACGGACGAAAACGTGCAAAAACGGACGAAAACGTGCAAAACGGACGAAAACGTGCAAAACGGATGAAAACGTGCAAAACCGGATGAAAATGTATAAAAACGAGCGAAAACGTAAGAAACCAAATTTTAAGTTATTTACTAACGCCCGTTAGTATAAAGGACTAACAATGCAAGTGTATTTTAAGAACACAAGGGTATTTAAGTCAGTTCACCATATTGTTCACAATTTGAAAGTTTTAATGACTATATTGGTAATAAAAAAAAGTTTGTTACCTAAATTTGTAAAGTGATGAAAGTACGTTGCTAATAAATAGATTTAACCCGTTAACTTTTAAATCGTATAGTGTGATTTGTGAAGTGATGCGGGGTTGGTGCTAAAATGGACCAAGATAAATTTAGTATTGCATGGACTAAAAATTTGATGCCCTCTTCTTGTGTTGCACTTAGGTCGTCTAAACAAATGAAGTTGGAAGTATTTTTCCTAGCAAAACCCAATTTGAAAAACCACCACCACCAACTTTCCTAGCAATCGTTCATATCGTTCTTGGAATTATCTTTTTGAAGTATGTACCTAAAGAAGACTACGAGCTCATGGTTTATGTTGTGGCGGCTCTCATGCCATTCGGGTTTCTAGCTATTGGTGTGGACAAGTTATAGAGGTAACGGTCTTTACCTAGTTCTATCTTATTCTCCTACGTGGTTACAATCTAGGTTTGGTCTTGTGCCTATTGTTTTTGCTGGTTCCTATTACGCAGGGTAATCAAAAGGATCCATCCAGTGATTTTACTAGCTATCGTGGTGTTGATGGGGGTCTTATTGGTGCTGGCCGGTCAACCTTTCAGTGATTCTATTCCTTATCTTGGAGTCATTGTAATCCTAGTACTTCCGATGCTAGTGATCTCGTTATGTATGAATTTTCACGGGTTCTAAATAAATCTGTAATATCTATGTCTTCTATAAGGTCTTTTTATGTTTCCGAGGTAATCCTTTAGTGAAATAAAACTTATGTAATCCTTGTAATATTAGTACTTCCGTTGCTAACTATGTCTCTATGTATTAACTTCCAAGGTTCCTAATAAAATTTGCACTATAAGTCCTTGTGGATTTCTTAGGGTTTTTCTATTCATAATATTCTCGAATTCCTATTTTTGAGGTAATGGGCAGTAGATGTAGACTTCTATTGTATTAAATCAAAAGTGATAGTTTATAAACATTTTGTTTTGTTTCAATATTTTGCTTTTGATTGAAAGTTGTTATTAGAAATTTGAAAAGATAACTGTCCAATTCACTACATGATTCTTCTTAAATTATACATAGTTGATCAGGCTATGTATAATTGAGGACCAAATGATGTGATGTTTGACTCAGTTACTGTGGTATTTATGTTTTTTTTTTTTTTTTTTGTTTAAAAAAAAAAAATTAGATGGTGTTCAACGCGTTATTTTTGAAAAATATCATCATAATTTATCTTTCAAATAAATAATAAAATTTTAGTCCACACTACAGTGATGGGTTAGGGTTTTCCTAAAGTACTAATAAGATATCCTCGAAATAAATCTTAGAATTTGTCGAAATTTCCTACAGGCTAGGGATAGTCTATTGTTTCGCCAAAATAATATTCACCAAATTTCCTAATGATATACTAGGGTTTTGCTAGATTCTAACTATGAATATGGTAAAGGAGGAATAGAATAGATATTTGAAGCTAAACGCAGATTGTGATTATTATGGAAATATTATAAGGTAAAGGTTTCATACGATAGAAAGATAATTTATTATACTTAGATTACATCCATCGTAACTAAGGTAGAGATTCAACAGGAAACATAACTTAAGGAGTTCTAGACCTCAATTTATTTATCTACTGCAGGGATTTATCTTTTGCTTAGACTTAAGGGTCATTTTAGGACATGGTTGGGATTTCTTAATGAGTTCTAGTTTTCTTTTCCACTAGTCTTGGTTTTCCCATTGGTATTGTGGTTTTCCTGTCATCGAGTTTTCTCTTAAGGTCATTTTTCTTAGGCGTGGCATCTTGCTTAATTCCTAGGTTGGGAAATCCTTAAGTTAAGGTGATGGTCTTTCTATCATTGAGTTTTCGCTTTTGGTTATTTTGCTTAATTCCTAAGGCACAATTGATGGTAGGTTTGGTCATGATATGCTGGTCTAATATCCGTGAAGCTTTCATCCTAATTTGAGTTCACTTAGTCCTAGTAGGTGGTCACAATGTGATATCATAACCTATTGAGAATCATAATATTACGATGTGTCTGGTTAATATCGTAAATAAATGATTAACTCTTGGTATGAAACTGCTTAAGGTCAAACTAATTCATTTGAAGTCTAGAAACTTTCTCTTCATTCATCAAGTTTTCTTCCGAAATTTATCTTAGAGGGCTCTATGGTTATAGTCTAGTTATGGTAGGTTTATGGAATCATAATAATCTTAGATAAAGTCACGGTAGGTCTGAGTTTAATCACTGGGAAATTACATGATATTAATAACTTGATTGATTGTTTTTACACAAAACAATTAATACAAGGTCTTTTATTAATGTTCCATGTGGTAGGCTAAGGGTTTTCTGTCTCTAGCGTGAATGTTTAGTATAAAATGATCCTAATGAGTATAGCACTAAGTATGGTATCATCTGGATGTCCGAGCCTGGACATGAGAGGGATATAATGAATAGGGGGAAAATTAGGATTCTGTAACCACTCTATAGTTATAAATATTTCATTATGCAACTTAAATGATTAACAATAAATTACGTACAAATAACGTTTCAGTAGCGTCGTGGCACGGAGGACTTTGGTTAAGTTTTTGTGGAAAACGGTTATAGTCCAATGTTTGAAAACATTTGGTTCTCTATAACCATGAGCTCTGATACCAATCTGTAACACCCCCGTTTTCGATATACGCAGCGGAATATAAGTTTGGGGTATTACTTCATGGTTCACAGTCATGAGAATAGAAAACGACTCGAAAAGAGACGTTTTAAATAAATTTGTTATCATTCATTTATTTAAATCAGAGTACATAATATAGGTCCCAGAGGGAAGTTTGGAAATATGTTACAAAAATTACATTATTCGTTTGAATGATAACATAGTGGACACTCTTTTTATAAGAAGGAAGTCCACAGCCACTCCGTGCCAAAGTCACGCTTCTAGTTACCTGAGATAAACATGCTTAAAAAGTCAACACAAAGGTTGAGTGAATCTATAGTGTTTAAAGTTATAAATAAGTTGAACACAAGGTAAATAAGAAGAAATCAGTTATATCACAATTCGGAATATTGCACTAAACCTCATGACACGCAATGCGTTGACAGTTTCCAGTCTCACTAACATAATTAAATGGTAGTGGTTTGCCCCCGAGTTTAAGAAATTGATAACGCTCAAAATGAACATGTTTTTAGTCACGTTATCGTTAGATTTGTGCATCATATTTGGTTATGTTTGTGTATATTTGTTACTAAATCATGAAAAAGTGTATATGCAAGTAAATATAGCCAAGTACAGGAAAAGATGATAAAAAGATGAAGAAATAAAGAGATTATGCACATTTGAAGAATCACGAGAAAGAAACGAGAAAAGAACCACACAAGAATTCAAAGATTTGATAAAGTCAAGATTTCTATGATTATGCATAAAAAAAGATCAAGTTCTATGGAAGGAATTAGTGGTACAACAAAGGATCAAGCACATAACGAGAAAAGGAATAGAAAAAATAAAGTATGCATGGCAGAATGGCCCATCCGATCGGATGGTGCCCGCATCCGATTCGGATGGGAGAAAAGTGATTTACCGAGAGATCCAACCGATTGGTTGGACCTCAATACCGATCGGTTGGAGGAGACTGAAGTTACAATAACGCATTTAATGACAAATTTAAGCCCATAATCATGGTGGCTTATCCTTTCTTGGTTATTTACTGATTAAGGACGTTTTTTTGCTTGAGGGAAAAGGGTTCCTTCACTTATTTAAAGAACCCTTGGCTAGTTTACAAAGTATGACAACCCAAAAACCTAGTAAGGCTTACACCAAGTCTTGCTAAACTTATTATCATTTCCCGAAAGCTTGTAGTTGCTGTGAGAACGTCCAGGGAACCTTGAGTTCAAGTCTCAAGAGTTGTGTCCAAGTGTGGAGTTGTTTACGTGTGATCATAGGCGATTGGAGGAGAGTGGTTGCTATAGTTCCACAATTCTAGTTCTTGTAATTTCACAACTAGGTATTTCTTGTTTGAGTTATTATGAACTACTTTTACTTTAAGATGAATGAAAGTATGGTTGATTACTTGTGTTTGATTATGATTATTTTGGAGTGATTTTGGTTATGCTTGTGTGTATGATGTGATAATTGTTGGAGTATTCTTATTTCATAGTGATGCATGAAATCATATCTTGTTTTATGAGTTTGTTGAAATAAAATATAATCTTGCTTAATTGGTTGGTAAAAACAGTTTTAAAGATAAACAAAGGCCAAAAGGATTTTCTTTTTGTTTTTAGGCCAAAAAGTTAGTGCACGAATTAGTATGGATTACGGTGTGTGACAAGCACCATGTAAAACCAAGATCAAGCCCATCTAGGATTATAGAAATATTGATTGGGACAGCGGAATAATAATAAGAAGAACAATCAAAGTTTCTCCAAGGTTTTCTTTATTAGACATTAAATATAAACTACTACAAACTACTACTACTACTACACGCTCTATGCGTTACTAATCGACTCTCATTGGAGAGACTATCTATGTATAAGTTGTGTTTTAACCTAGACGCCTACCCTCTTTATATAATAGAGGGAGGTTACAAACCCTAGCTTCCCCTAGAAGCTAACTATTTATATATTAGGTCCTCATTGTTTCTTCTTTCTTCATTCTTGCTTGTGAGTTTTGTAATCTTCAAATCTGTTAAACCAAGATCAAGCTCATCTAGGATTATAGAAATATTGATTTGCACAGCGGAATAATAATAAGAACAATCAAAGTTTCTCACAAGGTTTTCTTTATTAAACATAAATAAAAAACCTACTACTACTAACGAACGCGTAAACACGTTTCAATCGACTCTCATTGAAGAGTTTGACTGTTTCTATTGAATTAAGTTCCTGTAACCTAGACGCCTACCCTCTTTATATAATAGAGGGAGGTTACAAAAACCCTAGCTTACTAATAAAGCTAACTATTACATATTAGGTCCTCATTGTTTCTTCTTTCTTCATTATTTGCTTGTGGGTTTTGTAATCATCAAATCTGTAATTCCCAACAATCTTCCCCTATTTGATATTACAAAACAATCTGCATGAAGAAACAATGCTAAAACATGTCATCACAAATAATAAGCTGCACATCATAAATCTTCTTCCCCTTTTTGTAATCATCCAATAGGGGTCTTGTGCATCTCGGAAATGCTTCCCCTCAAGTGATGCATGTAGATGATAAGTATATGATCAATAAGCTTCCCCTTAAAAGTATACTAACCATCTCGTGAATCTCGGACTTTAATTGGCTTGAAGTAGATGATAAGTATCTGATTTAGTGCGAACAAGACATGTTTATTACACCTCAGTTATGGATCGTGTGGTCCCTGACCTTCCACACCATAACCACCCATTGATCCCAGATCAAATCACATATAATAATGTGTGTGGTCTCGAAACTTCGACGACATTATTATGTTATGTACTAAACAACTTATAAACACCAAACCAAATCAATAAAAGTAACCAAGCCATAAGCATCACATCGTCCAAGATCCAAGGGCGTCTGTGGACCTAGAATACTATATATCGGTCAAGCACAAGCAGCACAAACCGAATCCACCAGCAGGAACCCACCACCAGGAACCAAATAATAACCAGCAGGAACCAACCAGCAGAAACCAAAGCAACCAGCAGGAACCGATCAGTACTAAATTCTTTTTTTTTTTTTTTTTTTTTTTTTTTTTTTTTTTTTTATCAAGAGCAGCAGAATCCGAGCAGCAGAAACAATTCAAGTGTAGCAGTAGAATCCATGTGAGAGCAGCAGAAAAATTAATGCAGCAGCAGAATCAAAATAGCATAGCAGCATTAACGATGTATGTAGCACCAGAATAAAATTCCAATAGCAATCCCATTATATCAGTACGAGGTTAATGAATAGGCAGCCCCATACAAACAGAATTAACGAAAAAGTGCACTGCCTCCATGATATCATAATTGTACAAGGTTTACCATGGTCCAATCAGAATCATAATGCATCAGACTACAAACCTCGACCCCACTTAAAATCAAACCCACCGATCATCCACATATAATAATCGCCGTCCAATTAAATACCAAAGCAAGCGACAAACACAATTAAATACTCACTACCAGCAGCATCTCAATTCACGAATCACCGATAATTAATTCAACCAATCAATAAATCAGTACCATGAATTGGCTAACGACAAACACATTAGCCCCTCAACCAATTCATCACCAATTAAACGTACGAAGTAATCATTTAATAATCGATTAAATCATAGCACTTGTCGCCATATCAATTTATTGAATAAACCAACAACAAATCACCTCATTCCAATTAATATAGAATAGATCGATACACATTAATTGAAACAATATCGATTACGTCATTATTTTTTCAGATCTGCTTTTGTCTCATCCGAATCTGCTCCATCACTGCTCTTTTTCCTCGAATCTGCTACACTTTGACACCAATGAAAACCTTTTAACATCCTAGATATCAAGAGCGCCCGCTCTGATACCAATTGTAAAACCAAGATCAAGCCCATCTAGGATTATAGAAACATTGATTGGGACAACGGAATAATAATAAGAAGAACAATCAAATTTTCTCTAAGGTTTTCTTTATTAAACATTAAATATAAACTACTACAAACTACTACTACTACTACATGCTCTATGCGTTACTAATCGACTCTCATGGGAGAGACTATCTATGTATAAGTTGCGTTGTAACCTAGACGCCTACCCTCTTTATATAATAGAGAGAGGTTACAAACCCTAGCTTCCCCTAGAAGCTAACTATTTATATATTAGGTCCTCATTGTTTCTTCTTTCTTCATTCTTGCTTGTGAGTTTTGTAATCTTCAAATCTGTAATTCCCAACACACCATATTAGCTTATTAAAATGGATTTGGAAACGATTTCATCACGAGAAAAGTCCGAAAGGATTCGTAGGAATTCTTAGAATAAGAAATGCTTTTCAAACAACAAAGAGTCAAATAGAATTATCGCACTAGTTAACAAAGGCCGAAAGGAATTAACTAGGAGATTGAATTCTTAGATATGATTTCTCATGATAAAAAACATTGATTGTGAATCACTCATTTTAAGTTGTGCATCATTACAAGTTACACCAAACTTGTTAGATTACTCTATACAATTGTCATGGAATTACACACAAGTATATTTGTTTTTGATTGATTGATTTTTACTTACCTTAGAATTTACACCAAATCGGATTGACAATCCTTTTTGTCAAAACTTATTTTGCAAACCCAAACCACAATTCCCTTGGGATGATCTCAACTTACCCACCTTTACTACTACGGACGAGTATACTTGCTCGTATGTGTTGATTAGAGAATTGGATAAATTGATTTTATAAATTTTTAAAACTTGCACTACACACGACACATCAAGTTTTTGGCGCCGCTGCCGGGGAATTGTCTAAATTACTTGGTAGTTTGGTTTGCTAGTTTATAGTTTTGTAGTAAAAAAAAAAGTAAAAATTTTGGTTCGGAGCCAACCGGACCGGATGGATTTCCATCCGATCGGTTGGTGGCCTCGGTAATTTTTGTTTTGTTTTTAGGATTAAGTGTTAATTTTCAGTTATTATGTTTATTTAATGTTATGTTTAATGTATTTAAGTGTTAGAAGTAATTAAGTTAATTAAATAGGGTAATAAGAATAGTTTTTTGTTTTTACATGCCTTTAATGTTTCTAATTAATTTTAGTTAATAGAGTTAATTTTAGTTTAATGATTGGTAGCTAAAGAGTTTTAATTAATTATGCTAGTTAATTAGTTTAATGATTATTAAAGTTAAGAATTAATTATTAAGATTAATGGATTAGTAAGTTATTAATTATGTGTTAATTGTCATCTTTATTAATTGGTTTAATTTTAGTTTTTATTTTTATTTTATTTATTTATTAAGTTTTTAGTCTTCAACAATAATAAAAAAAATTCGATCTAACCGATCGGATGCTGCCCGCATCCGATTCGGTTGGGCAAATATGAGTTTTAACGATTCAACCATCCGATCGGATGGGTTCTAATACCGATCGGATGGATGCCTCGGTAAAATTTTGTGAAATTTTTAATTTTTAGTTGTTTTGAAGTTTTAATAGTTAGAAGTTGTTTGTTTGTTTGCTTTGATTTTATTTATAAGTTATCTCGATTATAACTAACCCTCACGCTAATAGTTTGGATTTCTTTTGTTTTTGTGGTTATGTTATAGTTAGTGTTTAAGTAGAATGGAGAGTTTAAGCGGAGTTTCAGAATACTTGAGAAATTTGGAAGAAATGCTGAAAGATTCAGGTGATTCATTGGAAAGTTTGGGAAATATTTTGGAAGAAGCAAAGGTTGATTTGGAAAGACAAGAAGAAGTTGGAGAAAGTCATGTTAGTTCACCTAAGGAGAAAAGAGTTGTTGTGTTTACACAAGCACCACCTAAGGAGTTTGATGCACCGTTCATGAGGTACTCTACACCTTGTGGAGTGGAAGGTATTAAAGCTTGGGATGCTCAGCTTAACATGGAATATGGAGACAACTACATTACGGAAGATACCATGTGTGAGGATCTTGTGTATACACGGTTAAAGTGGTTAAACCTTGTGTCTTTGTGTATGAGATATATTGACTTAATATGATTAAGCACGCGGAATTTACTTAACCACACTTAGAAGGTTATGTATGTTATGGAAATGGAAGAATTATGTTTGTTACTTAACAATGAACAAAGAAAGTATTTCACTAAACGATTCAATATTATTCCAAATAATACGAGTGATCTTGAGTTTTTCACTAGGGTTACAAAACCTTGAATCTTATGTTACAACTTGTGATATTGTTTTTGTTCTTGTTCTAACAGTTATGCATGTGCATGTGTGTTCTATATTGTTAAAATCTAAGTCTAAGATCTCTTTTATAGTTGCAAGAGATCTTTACAAATTTGCTAAAAGTCTTGACCGACTTACTTGTTTAACTTATGCATATTGGTGTCAGTACATAAGATACAACATGTATCTATGTATACAACTTGTTAACTAAGCACATGGAGTAAGATATTATCTACCGTATATGTTTGACCAAAATACAATAAATATCTTTTCGATCTTATCCTATGAGTCACTGATCAGCAGTACTTTGATGAAGCAGCAGTACTTTGATCATGAACTAGCAGTACCTTGATGTACTAGCAGTACTTTGATGTACGAGCAGTACCTTGACTTAGAGTAATTTCTAATACTCTAATCTTCAGAATATTTAATTCCCAACAATCCTCCCCTAAACATGTGAATCAATTCAAACATGTTTTCTGAATTAAATGAGGACTTGTGAAGATCTTTCAAACACTTCATGAATCTGAACTATTCTTCTATTCTGAACTCATCTGCTTTGTTCTTCTTTGACTTCAGCAATTCAAAACATTGTACCAAAAGATGGTGCAATTTCCTTGGATGGAGGAATTGTAAGAGGCAATGATTTCAACAAGTGAAATCATCTATCAGCATGCCTTTGCAAGTGATAAACAAACATAATGAACTGAAATTGAATCTTTCCTTCGTTTGATCTAGATAGAACTTTCTCCTTTAGGAATGCTTCATCCCTTCTAGATATTTGATCTGTTCTAATCATTTTCAACCTCTACATCATCATCTTGTATGCTCTTGTCTTCTCCTTCCATATATTGGTTTATTCTTCCTTTTCTGGGCAATTATTTCCTTCTCTGAGATTATAACCTCCCTGAAGTAAATAACTTTTGTTTCCTCCCCTTGTTTGGAAGATCTCACTATGTACTACAGAACTTCTCTTCATATCACCTGATCTATCAGTTTGAACTTATTTTCAGACAATATTGTACATGAAGCCATCAATTCCTTAAGAGTTTAAGTTGCTGTCCTCATCACTTCTAGGTGTGTTAACTCCTATGAGAGGTGAATCAGTGGACATTTTGATTCATAATCCATAAATGAATGGTTTTTCTGAATCCTTGAAAATCCTTTTAAGAAATCATTTAACTTAGTAGTATGTTCATGATTTTGAGAATTGAAAAATCATACTACGTCCAACCATTTTGAAGAAATCAAGTGTGTAACAGACACCTAATCAAAATTTCGGTTTAAAAATAACCTCTGGTTGTGTGAGAACCAATGTATTTCAGTTATCACTAACTGCCTGTGAAAAGATAAATCTATTCAAAAGATTTTCTTGACAGGGTTTCCAGCTCATAGTTATTGTTACCTCCAACACAAGTGTTAGATTCACTTTCACTAGCTGTTATTTCTATCAGATGTCCTTAGACTAACTCATTATACTTGAAAGTATAAAATGATAGAAAGTGAGTTGTATCAGTTACTATCTGATCAACTAAGTCATCAATTCAATGTGAAATATCATAACTAGATTTCAAGAAAGAAGTTTTAAGGAGGTTTAATTCCTAAACTCAGTCCATCATAAATCTACTATGGTCAGCAATATGATAAGCATTCTGCTGTTCCCATTTCACTTGAAATATCCTTTGTGTTCACATATTCATACCTGAAATAGTTAGTCTAAAACCAAAAGAACAATGTACAAAGTACTTGTCTTGTATTAGAATAATCATAAAACCAACTATATGAATAACACAATTCAAATTTTGATATAGCAGTACCTTATAAATCCAGCAGTACTTTCAAAAATTTATGTACAAAAACACATCATATTGAAAATTTAAAGATTAAGCATTCCAATACTTGCTATTAAGTACTGAAACCTTGAAACATCAAAAGCTTTTGTTAACAGATCTGCAAAATTATGCTCTGAAGCAATTTTAAGAACTTGAATTAATCTTTTCTCATTGCAATCTCTTATAAAGTGATGCCTAATTTCAATGTGTTTTGTTTTAGAGTGTTGTACCGGATTTTTAATAATACAAATTGTACTACTATTATCAATGTAAATAACAGTGTTTAAGAAATTGTACCCATAATCAAGGAGTTGGTTTTGAAGCCATAGAACTTGACTAGAGCAACTTGCAGCAGCTATATATTCAGCTTCAGTTGTTGAATTTGCCACACTTGTTTGCTTCTTACACTGCCATGAGACAAGTCTACACCCAAGGAATTGACATCCTCCAGTTGTTGACTTTCTGTCTAAGCTAGCACCAGCATAATCACTATCTGAATATGCTACCAAATCAAAAGGAGATTCTCTAGAATACCATATACCCAACCTTGGTTGACCTTTAAGATATCTAAAAATTCTCTTGACTGCAGTTAAATGAGAAACCTTTGGAGTAACTTGAAATCTTGCACAGACACAAACAGGAAACATGATATCAGGTCTAGATGATGTAAGATACATCAAAGAGCCTATCATAGATCTGTAATTGTGTACATCTACATTTTCTCCATCTTCATCTTTCAGAAGGTGCTTCTCTGAGTCCATTGGTGTGCTTGCTATTTTTGAATCAGCAAATTGAAATTTTCTAAGTAT
This sequence comes from Artemisia tridentata subsp. tridentata, assembly GCA_021014915.2. Taxonomy (NCBI): domain Eukaryota; kingdom Viridiplantae; phylum Streptophyta; class Magnoliopsida; order Asterales; family Asteraceae; genus Artemisia; species Artemisia tridentata. The sequence goes on from CP139508.1 coordinate 290,444,896, forward strand.
CTCTGCAACATATTTGTCTTGACTAATAAATATGCCTTCAGATGATTGCTTAACTTGCAAACCCAAAAAGAATGTAAGTTCTCCCATAGAACTCATTTGAAACTTATCTTTCATAAGCTTCTCAAATTCTAAACACATTTCCTTCCTTGTAGATCCAAAGATAATGTCATCCACATACACCTGCACTAACAGAAGATCCTTCTTGTGCTGTTTGATGAAAAGTGTCTGATCAATCTTTCCTCTTTGAAATCCATTTTCTAATAAATAGGAAGCAAGTGTTGCATACCAAGCTCTTGGTGCCTGATGAAGGCCATAGAGAGCTTTCACTACTCTGTACACTTTGTTTGGATGTAATGGATCAATGAAACCAGGAGGTTGTAAAACATACACCTCTCTTTCAATTTTACCATATAAAAATGCGCTTTTGACATCCATTTGGTAGACTGTGAAGCCTAAAAATGAAGCATAAGCTAGAAACAGCCTAATTGCCTCAATCCTTGCTACTAGAGCATAAACTTCATCATAATCTATTCCTTCTTCTTGTGTGTACCCTTGTGCTACTAATCTAGCCTTATTCTTGATCACAATTCCTCTGTCATCCCTTTTGTTCTTAAAAACCCATCTAGTGCCAATTAGCTTCTCACCTGTAGGTAAATCAGCTAGCACCCAAACCTTTTGAATCTTGAACTGAAGAAGCTCTTCTTGCATAGCCTCTACCCAGCTTGAATCATCTAGGGCTGTAAGAATATTCTTTGGTTCCTTTTGAGAGAGAAAACATACAAATAAACATGAGTTTGAAAGTTCATGTTGTTTTGAAGCATAAAGGGCATCAAGAATCCCTTGTTGGTCTGAAGAGACTAGTTGTCTTCTTGTCTTCACACCAGATTGTACATCTCCAATCACATTATCTAGGGAATGAACTTTGTGAATTCTTGTGTGTGGAGTAGTGGGAACATGATAAGATGGTGTAAGATTAGTCACATCCACTTCATCTTCTTGGAACTCTGCATCTTTTGAGTGTGAAGGACCAGCAGTACCTTCAACTGAACTAACAGTTCCTTCAAATGAACCACCAGTACCTTGAGAAGTACTCACAGTACCTTGCTCTGTCTCAGCAGTACTTTCAATATTCAACATATTGAGTTGTTCCTCTGTTCCAACATCTTTTCTTTGAGCCTCAACATCCTCTTTTGCTTTATCAGAAGAAGATTCATCATTGTTTGAAGCTAAATCCACACTGGTACTTGACCACAATGGCATAATGACATCAGATTGATCTTTATCTAACTCCACCTCATTTGTTGCTTGTGAACCTGAAAAATTATTAGTTTCTGCAACAACAGGTAAATAATTCATAGAGTTTGTTAGATAATCAAGATCAAATATCCATTTTGGTCCTTGACCTACTACATTGGATTTGTTTTCCTGAAACTCCACATGTAGTTCTTCTTGAACTTTCTCAGTTCTTAAGTTGTAAACTCTAAAAGCTTTGCTAACAAGAGAATATCCAACTAAGAAACCTTCATCTGCTTTACCATCAAATTTTCCTAAATGGTCTAAGGTATTGAGAATTGTCACATGACATCCAAAAGGTCTAAGAAATCCTATTGCAGGAGTTCTACCATTAAAGAGTTCATATGATGTCTTATTGTGAGGCTGCACAACTAAAACTCTATTTTGAACATAGCAAGCAGTGTTAATTGCCTCTGCCCAAAAGATTATTGGTAGCTTAGAATCAGCTAACATTGTTCTAGCAGCTTCAATTAGTGTTCTATTCTTTCTTTCAACCACTCCATTCTGTTGTGGTGTTCTAGCAACACTATATTCTCTCCTAATACCTTTTTCTTTGCAGAAATCATCCATAACTCTATTTCTAAACTCTGTCCCATTATCACTCCTAATGACTTTGACTTTCTTGCTTACTTGGTTTTCTATCAGTGTAATGAATTCCTTAAGAATGCTTGATGTCTCATCCTTAGTGGCTAAAAAGAAAACCCATGTAAATCTGCTATAGTCATCAGTTATAACAAGACAATATTTTTTATGTTGTATACTCCTTACTGAAACTGGTCCAAATAAGTCCATATGCAGCATAAACAATGACTGATTGATAGAGTTAAAAATTTTGGGCTTACAAGTGGCTTTGTGTTGTTTGCCTTTTAGACAAGCAATGCATGTTTGATCATTTTCAAATCTTTTGTGAGGTAAACCTCTTACCAAACCATTCTTAACAATTTTATTTATGGTTTTGAAGTTAATATGACCAAGCCTTCTATGCCATAACATTGATTCATCCAATGTGGCCTTTGATACAAGACAAGTTAAATCCTTTTTAGGAATGATGTTCTTCATATCAACACTATACATGTTGGCCTTTCTAGGAATTCTAAGAAGTACTTGATTTTCATCAGGCATTTTAAAATCCTTAGATAGAACAAGACATTCAGTGTCAGTAAAAAGTACATTATTCTTTTTGTCACACATTTGTGAAACACTAAAAAGATTATACTTTAACTCTTGTACATAGTACACATTTTCAAAATCTAAATTTCCGGTTTTAATAGTACCTTTACCAGAAATTTTGCCACGAAAACCACCTCCAAAGGTAACATATCCTCCATTGAATTCTTGAAAGTCTGAAAGATAAGACATGTTGCCTGTCATGTGATTGGAACATCCACTATCTGAGTATCCTTGATCTTGATGATCAATAGAATGTCCCTGCACACAAATAAGAAAGTTAGTTTTCTTTGGGGATCCAAGCCATTACTGACTTGAATCTGCCTCTTGCATCAATATAGTTTAATCTTTTAAGGACTGTTGATGCAACATTGGATTTTTGAATCCAACATGCTGAGGCCTTAACAGCATTTGCCCTATTACCCTTAGCAGCAGAGTGAGTAACATGTTCAGCAGAGTCTGCTAACTTTGAAGTCACACCCTTTGGTCTCCAAATTTGTTTGTGGACAACTGCTTTTGATTGAATGGGCCTTAGAACAGTTTTAGATGCATGTTTGAAAGTTGTTTTTGCATCCTTAGCTGTTGATTTTGGGTTAACAGTCATCAAAGGTCTAACAGTACCTTTATATTTACCAGTACCTTTAATTTGTTCTGGCAGTACCTTGTTAACAGGACCTTTTTGTCTAACAGGACCTTTGGGTCCAGACTTGTTTGAGACTGTTCTGGGTTTAGATCTATGAGTATTAGAGTGAAAAAGAGTTTGAGGAGTTTGCCTTTTGTAGTTCACCCTATTGTATTCATACCCAGTTACCCTTTGGTTGCAGAAAGCTGCAAGATGGTCAAAACTACCACATGTATAACAAGCTTTATTGTAAAATGCAAAGTCATCACCTAATTGGTTAGACTTGAGGTTGTTCCAATTCCTTTGGTTACCTCTGGGCTTGTTTGTAGTTCTATATTGTTCACAATATCTAACTGGTTTCCTAACAGTACCTTTAACACTTGACTTAGGCCTGTTAGTGTTGTGATTGACTATCTTAGGAATATTTGTTCCTACTTTCTTAACCAATACAGGTTTAGACATAACCTGTTCTTCTTCATCACTATCACTATCAGTTGTACAATCTTCAACAACTATAGTATCTCCTTTCTTAATAAAGGACACCTTGTCCTGATAAGATAAAGTTTTATCTAAACTTTTACTTACCTTTTCTATCTTTGGAGATTTAGTGACCTTAGAACCATATTCCATGATTGGTTCTTGAAACTCAGGTAACCCTGTGTGTGCTAAATCAATACCTGGAGGTGAATGAACACCTCTGTATGGTGGGGGTACAGACTTAAATCCAACACCAGAATTGACCTTATCAATAACTTGGGCTTCCCAAAGCTTATTGAATCCTTCTGAGGAATGTGCTAAAACATCCACAGAAACCTTTACATTTTCTCTTTCATTCTTATGTTTAGCTAATGATTCATTCAACTCAACAATACACTCATCTCTGATCTTAATGTCATTTTTTAGTATATTGATGTCATCAGCAAAATGAATTTCATTATTTTTAAAATGTAAAACTTGTTTTTCCAAAACACCTAGACCTCTTTTGTGATTAGCCAAATTAAACAAAGAATCAAGCAGCTCTTGTTTATGAGCTTCAAATCTCTTATTAAGGTCTTCATAAGCTTTAAGATTAGGACATGATTCAGTACAAGATGTAATATTGTTTACCTCTGAATCAGAATGAGCCATTAGAGCAAATTCATTGGCCAAAAGAGCAGCATTAGGAGGTGCATCCTCTTCAATAGCCATAGAGCTCCAATCATAACCAATACCATCAATAGCCAACATAGCCTTTGGCTCTTCAACAGTAACTTCCTTTTTCCTATCTTGCTTATACCATGTGTTTCTGTTCTCCTGCTTTCTTGGGCTTCTACACTCCTTAGCAAAGTGTCCTAACCTATGACAGTTGAAACACTCCACTTTCTTCTTATCAAACCCAGCAGTATCATTACCATTTATGGTAATCTGCTTCCCAGTTCTTTGCCAATACTTCTTAGCCCTCATGCTAAGCAAAGCAACCTGCCATTTAATATCCATAGCTTCCAAATCATCACCATCTACCTGCTCAAGGTCTTCATGGTTGAGAGGAGAGCCATTAGATTGACTGGTAATAAAAGCATAGAATGTTGAATCTCCAAGACCAGCAACATCCTTGTGAGAACTTGTGGAAGGAGCACTTTCACCTTCATCTACCTCTTCATTCTTACTAATACTAGGAACTGACAAGAGTGCCACGTTTCCAGAACTAGTACCATAATGACCAGATTTCTTCAGACTTTGTTCAACAATTTTGAAGTTGTTGTACAAATCATTGAGCTTCATGGTTTCAATGTCTGGTTTGTTCATCCAGACAATAACATGAGTATGGAACTCATCAGGTAGACTTCTCAAAAACTTCATGTTGAGATCTTCCTTCTCTGTCTCAACACCCAACACAGCTAACTGACTGACAAGCTTATGTAATCTTGAGAATAGCTTATCAAGAGACTCATTACTAAAAGCAGTAAAATTTTCAAATTGTTGCTTTAGTAGTGTCTTCTGTGTCTTTTTGGTAGTTTCATTACCACCAAAATATGCACAAATCTCTTCAAAAAGAGTTTTTGCATCAAGATACTTGTTAAATGATAGCATCTGCTCACTAGGAATGGTCATAAGCAATAAATTTCTTGCTTTCTGATCATTTCTCTTCAGTATCTTCTCTTCATTTGACACTGGTCCAGTATTTCTTTTTCTAGTTGTTTTACCTTCTAGGACAACCTCTGAGTAGCTTGGTGAAAAAGAATCACCATATATAATTATATCCCAAAGAGTATAATCTTGGACCATGAAATATTGCTCAATTCTCATCCTCCATAACTCAAACTCATTGGGTTTGATTATGGGCAACTTTGCAGCAACATTTGTTTGAACATCATGTGGATCCATTTCTGTTTCTTCTAATTCAAATATATCAACCTCAGGCTCTGATACCAACTGTGAGGATCTTGTTTATACACGGTTAAAGTGGTTAAACCTTGTGTCTTTGTGTATGAGATATATTGACTTAATATGATTAAGCACGCGGAATTTACTTAACCACACTTAGAAGGTTATGTATGTTATGGAAATGGAAGAATTATGTTTGTTACTTAACAATGAACAAAGAAAGTATTTCACTAAACGATTCAATATTATTCCAAATAATACGAGTGATCTTGAGTTTTTCACTAGGGTTACAAAACCTTGAATCTTATGTTTTAGACTTGTGATATTGTTTTTGTTCTTGTTCTAACAGTTATGCATGTGCATGTGTGTTCTATTTTGTTAAAATCTAAGTCTAAGATCTCTTTTATAGTTGCAAGAGATCTTTACAAATTTGCTAAAAGTCTTGACCGACTTACTTGTTTAACTTATGCATATTGGTGTCAGTACATAAGATACAACATGTATCTATGTATACAACTTGTTAACTAAGCACATGGAGTAAGATATTATCTACCGTATATGTTTGACCAAAATACAATAAATATCTTCTCGATCTTATCCTATGAGTCACTGATCAGCAGTACTTTGATGAAGCAGCAGTACTTTGATCATGAACTAGCAGTACCTTGATGTACTAGCAGTACTTTGATGTACGAGCAGTACCTTGACTTAGAGTAATTTCTAATACTCTAATCTTCAGAATATTTAATTCCCAACAATATGCTTGGTAAGCTTGGTTTTGTTAGGCTTGACTATGAGGATTATGGAAGAAAGATAGTGAGAGATTTGAATGTTAATATTCATGGTCATGTGTTCAAAGTTGATTTTGTTGTTTTGGAATATAGGAATGCGGATGAACCAGAAGTTGTGTTTGGTAGAGATTTTATGGTTAAGACTAAATGTAGGATTGATTTTGCATTGGGAGAGATGAGGATAGATGTTGATGATATGGTAGAAGAAAAGGTAGGAAAGGGAGAGATTGTTAAAATGGGCAAAGCAAATAGAAAGAAAACACCACTTAACAAACTTACCCAACCCTCCACCCCTAAGAATGAGAGTTCTTCATCTAGTTCACCACCCAAAACACCACAAATAGTTAAACCATTAACCCAAAAGCAAAAAGAAGCAATTCTGGAAAATTTGGAAACAAAGTTTAAGGAGCTTATGGAGGAGAAGCCGGTAATTGAAGTGTTGAATAATTACATGACTTATCGTAAGAAGTTGGATGCAGTTATGATGGCAAGGGCTAGGTTAGAGGATAAGAATTTTGATGAGATTGCAAGAGAAAGGATAGTTGAGAATGGGTTGCCTAAAAAGGAGAGCGATCCGGGAAATTTTGTGTTACCTATTAAAGTGAATGGAACAGATGCGATGTATGCATTGGCTGACACAGGAGCAAGTGTGAATGTAATGCCGTATCCATTGTATAAGAGATTAGGACTTGGTAATCCTCAACCAAATCAATATAATCTTACTATGGCTGATAATTCACGAGCAAAAGCGATGGGAGAAGTAAAGAATGTTAGAGTCCAAGTAGGATATCAAGCTTTCTTGGCCGATTTTCTTGTGCTTAATATTCCGGTGGATAAGGAGTTACCGTTGTTGTTAGGAAGAACATTTTTGAGAACTTGTGGAGCTATTATAGATATGGGTAGAGGTACTATGACTATAAGTGATGGAATCTTGAAACATACCTATTATCCTAAGCCTAGAGGAAAGATTGTTAAAGAAGTTCATGGTGAAGAAGATGAAGAAGAAAACCACTTGGGTTATTTTGAAGTAGGTAGAGATGAAGAAAGGAGGCCTGAATATGGGCCGGTTGTCCCAAGTTACTTTGATATTGAAGATGAGATGGAAAGAGCTCTAGCGATGGAGGCTTTCTATAACCCATTTAAGAATATTTTTGTGTTTAACAAATTGACAGATTTTCTTGGATCTTTACCGGTCCAACTAAAGAATTTGGAATGGGGACCCGAAGGAGCTAGTGTTTACAAGAAGGAAAAAGAAGATGGAGAATGGCATGTGAAGTTTGATATAGTTTGTCCGGATGGAAGGAACTTTACAAGGAAGTTTAAAACGCAAATGACTAACCGAAAGTTGTCCAGGAAGTTCCAAAATGAAGATATCTTGAGGCACGAATATTTTGAAGGATGAAGAGTTTGAAGAATAAAAGCACAAAGCTTGTGCTACTGTTTTGTTTGTTTTCTTTTTAATTTCTATTCATTTTAGTAGTTTTATGTTTGCATTTAAGTTTAAGTTTAAGTTTGAGTTTAGACCTTTTAATTGTCTTGGTTTATTATGTTTTAAGTTTATGAAGTTATGTTTTGATGTTAAGAGTTAAGTTTTGTTTTAGAAGTTGTAGAGATAGAATTGAAAAACAAGTTGGGAGATTAAGCGTGTTGAAGTATTTTTATGCTTAAAAGAAATATTTTTGAAGAGTAAAAACACTTCTCATTTGTTCTTACAAGTGTGAAAAAGTGTTGAGAAAAGAAAAGTGAAGTTTTTGCAAAAATTCAATCCGAATCGGTTGGATCAAATACTGATCGGATGGATTGAAATATATATACTCAAGATTTCAAAAATCACAAAAAAAAAAAAAAAAAAAAAAAAAAAACACACTCAATCCACCAAACTTGGGGTTTAAAAATTCGACCATTAGAAGTCTATTAAGTGTTGCAGGAGTGTTGAAGAATCATCTATGGCACCTAAACAAGTAAGTAAGATCATCAATTTGTACTAATTAGGTTTTAATTCGAATTTCTTTAATTAGGTCAAAATTTGGGTATTTTTGATATATTTCGAATTAAGATGTAATTTTTTGTGGAATAAATGGGTAAATGATTGAGGAATTCATTGCAAAAAGAATTAGAAAGATTGATTAAGTTTTGAGGAAGAATTGATTGATTGAATTTTCGGATTAAAATGGGTCAAAACTTTAAATCGATTTGGATTGCAATTGATGATTTCTAGGTGTTATTTAGTTGTTGATTAGTGATTCTAGGATGATGCATTGTTGATTAGAACATCAATGGAAGAGATTTGATTTGGTAGTGTTCATATGTTCTAGGAAGATTGAGAAATCATGCGAATATGTTATGAACGTGTTTGGAGACGAGTGGGATATGTAGGAACTATGATAATCGATCAAATGCATGATAGGATAGAGCTGGATTGTTGGAATTGATTAGAAATCGGAAAAGAAAATTTTTTTGAGATAGAAAGCCTCAACCGATTCGGTTGCGGGGAGATACCGATCGGTTGGGCTGGGACATTTACTCCATCTTAGGTTAAATTCGTCTCAAATTTTCAAAGCTATATCAGATTTTAGGTTATATTCGAATCCAAACGCTCAAATGATATTTCAGATTTTCAGGTCGTTATATTACTAGTGCATCTATGGTTGGTCTTCAGTACAACTTCTTTCCAACTGATTTCCTTTATCCACAAGCAAAGGAAAATAATACAAATGCGACCGCACCCCCCAAGTTTTGGTAATGTATAGCAAAAATTCAAAGGTTTCACTTGATGATTTGACAAAGTTGAGGTGTTCTGTTAGTACCAAGAACTACATCAAGACTCACAAGCTTCTTCCACCGGCTTCACTTGACATGTTGGTGATGGACAACCATATATGATTGCATCTAGTTCACTAGTTGTGCTTATTTACATGACTGGAACTTGTTTATATGTATTTTCCACTACTTTTAAAGTGAATACGACTCGTATGTGCTATCTAGTTAGTGAATACGACTTGTATGTGCTATCTAGTTAATTATGAATGATAGATTTATACATACTTTACCTTTTAAAGTCGTGTTTATAACTCTAACTTGGAATATAATAAGAGGGTGCTTGAGATTGCTTATTTTTTTAGTTTATAAAGCAGAAGCAGATTATATTATAAGTACCTTCTAAAAATATCTTAAGTAAGACTCTTACCAACTACAAAATTATTCTTACCATTCGTACAATGAACAAAGTGTTGGGATTAAAAGCCTTCTTGATGCTGTTTAGTATACTGCTGCTCATGTTTGATTACTGCTTCTCTTATTGGTTTTACTGTTGCTCAATGGATTTAGTGCTGGTGAAGAACTTCAATGAATATACGCTAAGTGTGCTAATGCTGCTTAGTCAAAGTTAAGACTGCTAGTACAAAAAGTTACTACTGCTGGTGCAAAGTTACAACTGTTAGTGTAAGTAGTACTGTTAGACGTTTTGATTAGTACTGCTTATTAGATATGTATTAGATAAGTATAGAAAAGATTTGATATACTTAGGAAAGTATTGTAAGCCGACTAGGACTCCTTGGTGTATAAAAGGAGGTCCTGGGGCATAGAGTAGATGCACCACATCATAGAAAAAGCTTAGCTTCAAGGTTTTGTAACCCTAGTACTTTAAGAGTATTTGTATTATTCTTAATAATATTGGAGCTTGATTGTTTGTTTGTTGAATTATAAGTTCACCGTTTTACTGTTTCATTAAACAATTCTTCTTAATATTAAATATTAGATTCCGCATAATCTTTAATACATTCAACCACACATTTTCTACCATAGTTGTGTTAGATTTATCTAATATAACTAAACTTTATACAAGCTAAGGAATTCGATCTAAGTTCAACCGGGACTCAACAAGAGTTCTACTGGGATCAACAAGTGGTATCAGAGCTTGTTGAGAAGCTGTGATCTAGAAGAATTGAGAAGATATGGATCAAGATTCTGCAGACATGGTGGCTGCATCTAACGTTCCCATGCTCAAACCTGGTGAGTTTGAGATATGGAGGATGAGGATTGAACAATACATCTAGATGATAGACTATTCACTATGGGAAGTCATAGAGAATGGTAGCACCTTGCCAAAAACAAAACTTGTGAAAGGTGTTGAGACAGTGTTTCCTATTTCAACTGTTGAAGATAAGGCTCAAAGAAGACTAGAGGTGAAAGCTAGAAGTAATTTAATGATGGGCATTCCCAATGAACATCAGTTAAAGTTTAACTCTATAAAAGATGCTACGTTGTTGCTGGAAGCTGTAGAAAAGAGATTTGGTGGGAATGATGCTACAATAAAGACTAAAAAGAATCTCTTAAAGCAGAAATATGAAAACTTCACTGCTCCAAGCTCAGAGATACTTGATCAAACTTTTGATAGGCTTCAAAAGCTTGTGAGTCAGTTGGAGCTTTTGGGTGAAAAGCTTTCACAAGAAGATGTTAATCAAAAGTTATTAAGAAGTTTGTCACCTGAATGGAACACATATGATGTTGTGTGGAGGAATAAAGCTGATTTGGAAACTATGAGCATGGATGATCTCTACAACAATCTCAAGGTGTATGAACCAGAAGTTAAAGGGGTGTCTAGCTCAAGTTCAAGCACACAGAACATGGCTTTTGTGTCCTCTTCAAATAACAACACTAGCAGCACTAATGAAGAAGTTAATACTGCTCATGGAGTTTCTACTACTAGCACTCAAGTTAATGCTGCTAATATTGATAACTTGAGTGATGTTGTTATTTGTGCATTCTTTGCTAGTCAACCAAATAGTCCTCAACTTGTACATGAGGACTTGCAACAAATTCATCCATATGACATTGAAGGGATGGATTTGAGATGGCAAATGGCCATGTTGACTATGAGGGCTAGAAGGTTTTTGAAGAATACAGGAAGGAAGCTTACTGTTAATGGCAATGAGAACATTGGTTTTAATAAGTCCAAAGTGGAGTGTTACAACTACCACAAGAGGGGACATTTTGCTAGGGAGTGCAGAGCTCCAAGAAATCAAGACTACAAGAACAAGGAAAGCTCAAGAAGGAGTGTGCCTGTGGAAACATCTACTTCCACATCTTTGGTGTCATGTGATGGTCTTGGTGGTTATGAATGGAGTGATCAGGCAAAGGAAGGACCTAATTATGCACTCATGGCTTACTCATCTTCAAGTTCTAACTTAGAGATATCCAATGATTCTATTTGTTCAAAATCTTGCTTGGAAACTGTTGAATCTCTTAAATCTCAATATGATAAACTATTAAAAGATTTTAAGAAATATGAGTTAATGGTTCTAGCTTATAAGACAGGCTTAGAGTCAGTGGAAGAAAAACTTGAATTTTATAAATCAAATGAGTCTATTTATGGAGAAAAGATTAAGGGCTTAAAATTTGAAATGCTGTGGGAAACTAGGAGGGGGGGTTGAATAGTTTACCGGTTTTAAATTCTTTTAAAAATCTTGTTTTAAAAGTTTGCTATTCGAAACTTTGATTCGAACTCTATGTGTAATCAATCAACACCAATATGAACTACACACTAGACTGACTAATGCTAAATAATAAAAGTAAAGAGTAGAGTTGGAAAGATCAAACCGAGACAAAGGATTTATAGTGGTTCGGCTATGAAGCTCTTCTTCGCCCTACTCCACTCCCCGAGTACCACACTCGAGAGTTTCAAACACTATGTCAACAACCTCCCTTCAGGCGGAGAAAACCGTACACGTCGCTTATCCTATTACCGACACTAAGCCAGATGTCGAGTGCTAATCTTAGCTAGCACCAATCTACCAAGGTCCACATGACCAATCACTCAAGCCCAATGGCTACAAGAGATCACCAAGATCTCAACACGATCATAATGATCAACACTCTCTCAACTAACACTAATCTATCGACCCTTGATCTTCTTGATCAATCACACAAGCCCAATGGCTACAAGAGATCACCAAGATCTCTACACGATCAAAATGATCAACACTCTCTCAACTAACACTAATCTATCGACCCTTGATCTTCTTGATCAATCACACAAGCCCAATGGCTTTAAGAGATATTCACTATCTCTATAAGATCACACTTGATCTTCACTCTCACTCACAAAAGATAAATAAACATGATGTATGCTATGATACAACAAGGTTGTAACAAGTGTTACAAATACCTAACAACTATAACTCTTGTATCTTCTTGAATACTTTGAGTTCTTCTCTTGCTAATGAAGAGGAATGATAACACCTTGTATCAACTTGGATACTTGTGTTCTTCTCTTGCTAATGAAGAGGATCTCTTGGTGGATGATTGGATCACTCTTAAAACAAAAGAAAACTAATCTAAATGATCAAAAGAAGAGAAAGGTGTGAGAGGTTTAAACTCAGAAGTTTTTCTGTGTGAAAGGGTGCCTAAAAACTGTGAATGGGGTTGGTTTTTATAGGCAAGAAAAATCTGAACGTTACAGAAAATTTCGTACGGACGGCTCCACTAAATGCACCACGGCTCCACTAAATTTAGTGGAACCGTGGAGCCGTCCTAGACAAGGACGCTCCAAAGTTTGTCTTTTCTGATGAAAACTTATTTGGGGAAGTTTGGAGCTGATTTTGGGGGGAAAAATAGCTGTTGTGATTTTCAAACTTATTTTTCCATTAAAACATTTCTTAATAATTCAAAAATAATTTTTCATGTGTATTTTTGAAAAAAAAATGTTTTGTCACATTTAAAATGTGAAGTCTTAAAACACAAATTCACTTCTTTGATCATTTGTCAAGTTGTAAATTTGTTCTAGAGTGATTTGCGTAGAAACGGGATCTTCCCATTAAAAACTTGTTTACGTTAATTTTAACGTAACGTGATTTCACATTTTGTCATCCTCAAAACGTGAAGTAATCGAAAGATATAAATAACGTTTTTAGAATATTATTTGCATCAACAATCTCCCCATTTTTGATGATGACAAAATATAAACTCATTGGATGAGGATTGACTTCTAATCAAGAGAGACTTTTCAAAGAAAAGATTTCTCTTTCGACCTTATCGTGACGGAGGAGATGACGTACTTCGACGAGCTTCGTTCATGAGCAAGCTATAGGGTTTCCGGTCAAGTCTAATGGCATCTTGACTGCTACTCTTCATAGGGAGTTGTCTCATCCATAGTGTTTGTTGTCATGCCTTTCCGGCGCTTACGTACTCGGATTCGGTCATGGAGACAACAAGAGTAGTTTGTTTCTTGGGGAACCAAGAAGTTTGTTAATAACCTATGAAGGTACAAATATTACTCTCTATGTCTCAATCCACATTAACTCTCGCATTATCAGAGTTTGATATAGAAATATTTTCTACACCAATCTCCTTGAGATATCGTAATCTCAAGTGTGTAGTATCTTTAATGTATCGGATGATACATCAAACACTTTGATGTAAGAAGTCTTGGGGCACTTCTTACAAGTGGGCACAAAGCTAAATACTTATTCATGATAATGGACCTACTTGCCGTTAGGTAAACTACTTTACCTATAATGCCCCTAACTTAGTGATATCCACTCACTCACCTTCATCGTCTCTTGTGAGATTCGTATTTGTGGATATGGGCGTTAGTATTAGTTATAATTAATATAAGCTAAGTATCTGATATATATATATATATATATATATATATATATATATATATATATATATATATATATATATATATATATATATATATATATATATACTAAGGTATATGGGGATACTTTCTTTAGGTTGAGTTAACTATGGGCTAGGGAAGAAACTTAATTCACTCATCATTTTCGTTTCAAACTTGTCACGCATGATCTTAAAGCGATCATCGAATATTTCTGGACAAGTTGAGTTCGTCATGATGAATTGTGAATTTTTGTTTCTTTATGACAGTGCCTACTTTGTTAGACTCTAACACTACTGCATGCTTAGCATTTCTACCAACAAAGGGTGTTTTAAGGAAGCGTACCTGAGCCTGAGGTGTTTCCCTTAAAACTTAGAAGATTAGAGTACCTTTGTTGAATGTTAAGCAAATGAGACACGACTTGACTATTTCGTCGCAAAATTTGTTTGATCACAAATCATACTCCATTTATTATACTTCCAAAATTTATTTACAGTCTTGTTTTCCTAGCAAAACAGAAGTTCAAACATCTAGTCCCCAATATCTCCTGGGTCCAAAGTTGTTAGAGTTAAACATCCTACGCATTTGTTGTGTTAGTTTAGGATGTGAGAATGGAGGACACATTTCCCATGGTAAGTAACTTTGTGGTTGACGTTCATTCCAAGTTACGGGAAAGTTACTTGGATGATTTTGTCTTCTAAAGTTACCTCTCGGTAGAGGAGTTCTAGACCGAGGTTTGGGAGAATTTATTTTTCTAGGTGGAGGAGTAGTCGACCTAGTGTCACGCTTTACAAATTCATGTTCGGGAGATGACAATGGTTTGTAAAAGCCTTTGGCTTCCTCTTTACTTGGTGTAGACACTCTAGTACTATTTACAACTACGTGACTTGGTTTAGGACTTAAGTTATTTTTCAGAATTGATCCAGTTTTGTCTTCAGCACCAGACGGTACCACGGTACCACTAAATTTAGTGGTGCCGTCACCTTCAGACTTAGACATTTCAGGCATTACAAATTTTACTTGTTTAGTACCACTTGTAGAAGCCTGATTTGGGTCAAATCCTAAACCCGCACGGTCATGTTCACTATATCTAATGTTTTCAAGTATATCATTAAGTGTTTTAGTTCCTTCATCAAACTTAATGATTCTTAAAGCATTTTCTTTAAGCTTTTCATTTTCTACTTGAAGACTTATGCATGACCCACATCCTAAGTCTACTTCTTTGTTTTTCTCAAGTCTCTTGACTTGATCTTTTAGTTCTACAACTTGTAGTTCTAGTTCTTGTAGTTTTAATTTTAGTTTTGTGTTTCTGCCTAATATCTTAGTACTAACTACGCATAATTTGTTGTATTCGTCATGCAATCTACTATCATCTATTGACGAATTATCATCACTATAATAAGAAGAGTCGGAATGTACCTCGTTGGAAGCTTGAGCCATTAGGCATGTTTCATCGTTAAGCTTCTTCTCTTCTTCTTCACCGCTATCACTCCAAGAGCCTCCTACAAAAGCTCTTTGGTTGTTGGAGTTCGGTGGTTTAGGACATTCTCCTATGAGGTGATTAGGATCTCCGCATCTATAGCATTTCCTATCACTTGTCCCTTTCCTTTCATCATGATTCTTTTGAAATGACCTCCTTTCATCGCGAGGTTGTCTAGGAAATCTACCTTTCCTCCTAAAGAACTTTCTAAAGTTCCTAACGGCTAGTGCATACTCTTCATCTTCACTATCGGAACTCGAACATTCCTCATCACTAGACTCCTTCTTGGCTTTCAATGCTAGAGATCTAACTCTCTCGCTTTTGCCTTTGACTATGTCGGAGTCCTTCTTGATTATCATCTCGTGAACTTTCAGGTTTCCTATTAGTTCGTCGAGTGACAATGTCGCCAAGTCCTTTGACTCTTCTATGGCGGTGACCTTTGCTCTCCATTTAGGATGTAGAGCCCTAAGAAACTTCCTAACATAATTCTTGCTAGAGTAACCTTCATCAACAGCTTTAAGACTAGTGATAATAGTATTAAATCTAGCAAAAGCATTATCTATTGTCTCATCTTCCGTAATGGAAAATTGTTCATATTGTTGAACAAGAAGATCTATCTTGTTCTCTTTGACTTGGTTATTACCTAGGTGAGTTACTAACAAAGTTTTCCAAATATCTTTTGCCGTATTACACATGAAATTTTTTTCAAATTCCTTTTTAGGCAAAGCATTATAAATCATCATTTTAGCCTCATTGTTTTTGGCTAGTTTTCTTTTTAGTTCATCACTTTGTTTATCATATGAAACAATTTCATCCTTTTTAGTTATTGGATTCAATTGAATCGGTTGAAAGTCACCCTCGGTAATAACATGCCAAAGATCAATGTCTTTGGATTTCACATACGTTTCGAATCTTGTTTTCCAATATATAAAACAATCGGTTTTGAAAAGTTGTGGTCTTTGCATAGATTGCCCTTCTAGATATTTGTCGGAATCCATTGATCGATTCAAGTTTTAAAATACAATATACTTTAAAATCTTGACTGACGTGGCTCCTGATACCAATTGTGGGAAACTAGAAAGGGGGGGGGGGGTTGAATAGTTTACCGGTTTTAAATTCTTTTAAAAATCTTGTTTTAAAAGTTTGCTATTGGAAACTTTGATTCGAACTCTATGTGTAATCAATCAACACCAATATGAACTACACACTAGACTGACTAATGATAAATAATAAAAGTAAAGAGTAGAGTTGGAAAGATCAAACCGAGACAAATGATTTATAGTGGTTCGGCTACGAAGCTCTTCTTCGCCCTACTCCACTCCCCGAGTACCACACACGAGAGTTTCAAACACTATGTCAACAACCTCCCTTCAGGCGGAGAAAACCATACACGTCGCTTATCCTATTACCGACACTAAGCTAGATGTCGAGTGCTAATCTTAGCTAGCACCAATCTACCAAGGTCCATGTGACCAATCACTCAAGCCCAATGGCTACAAGAGATCACCAAGATCTCAACACGATCACAATGATCAACACTCTCTCAACTAACACTAATCTATCGACCCTTGATCTTCTTGATCAATTACACAAGCCCAATGGATTTAAGAGATCACCAAAATCTCAACACGATCAGAATGATCAACACTCTCTCAACTAACACTAATCTATCGACCCTTGATCTTCTTGATCAATCACACAAACCCAATGGCTTTAAGAGATATTCACTATCTCTTTATGATCACACTTGATCTTCACTCTCACTCACAAAAGATAAATAAAAATGATGTATGCTATGATACAACATGGTTGTAACAAGTGTTACAAAAACCTAACAACTATAACTCTTGTATCTTCTTGAATACTTTGAGTTCTTCTCTTGCTAATGAAGAGGAATGATAACACCTTGTATCAACTTGGATACTTGTGTTCTTCTCTTGCTAATGAAGAGGAATGAAGAGGATCTCTTGGTGGATGATTGGATCACTCTTAAAACAAAAGAAAACTAATCTAAATTATCAAAAGAAGAGAAAGGTGTGAGAGGTTTAAACTCAGAAGTTTTTCTGTGTGAAAGGGTGCCTAAAAGCTGTGAATGGGGTTGGTTTTTATAGGCAAGAAAAATCTGAACGTTACAGAAAATTTTGTACGGACGGCTCCACTAAATGCACCACGGCTCCACTAAATTTAGTGGAACCGTGGAGCTGTCCCAGACAAGGACGCTCCAAATTTTGTCTTTTCTGGTGAAAACTTATTTGGGGAAGTTTGGAGCTGATTTTGGGGGGAAAAATAGATGTTGTGATTTTCAAACTTATTTTTCTATTAAAACATTTCTTAATAATTCAAAAATAATTTGTCATGTGTATTTTTGAAAAAAAATGTTTTGTCACATTAAAATGTGAAGTCTTAAAACACAAATTCACTTCTTTGATCATTTGTCAAGTTGTAAATTTGTTCTAGAGTGATTTGCGTAGAAACGGGATCTTCCCATTAAAAACTTGTTTACGTTAATTTTAACGTAACGTGATTTCACATTTTTTCATCCTCAAAACGTGAAGTAATCGACAGATATAAATAACGTTTTTAGAACATTATTTGCATCAACAAATTCATTATGGAGAAATAACAATTAGAGAGCTTAGGAAGAAGCTTGAAATAGTTCAAAAGGAAAAAGATGGCATTCAACTTAATGTAGATAAATTTGAACATGCATCTAAAAGTGTAAACAAGCTCGTAGAGTGTCAGATTGTTGACAATTGCAAGAAAGGTTTAGGCTATAATGCAATTGCACCTCCCATCACAGGAAATTTTATGCCTCCAACACCTGACTTGTCTTTTACAGGTTTAGATGAGTTTGTTAATGAGCCTGTTAGTTGAGAAAAGTAAAGCTAAGTCTAGTGAAGAAGCGCCTAAGGTATATAGGAAGAATGATGATGCCCCAATTATTGAAGACTGGGTGTCAGATGATGAGGAAAATGATGTCTCTGAACCTAAAAATAAAAAGAAAACATTTAGGCCTAGTATTGCAAAAGATAGAGTTAGTCAAATCTAAACATCAAACTGCTAGGAAAACTGTTAAACATGCTGAGCAACCTAGGCAAAACATTCACAGTCCAAGAGGAAATTAAAGAAATTGGAACAATATGATGTCTCAAAAACTATGAAGTAAATTTGAGATGTTTAATAAGGCCTGTTGTTGGGAATTAAATATTCTGAATACTAAGTATCAGGAAATTCTCTTAAGTGGTTAATTCTGGTAGCTTTAGTGTTAAGTCTAGTGAGTTCCAAAGTTAAGTCTGCTGGTTAAATCTGGTTAAGTTTGGTCTTCCAATATTAAGTCTGGTGGTTAAGTCTGCTTGATTAATTCTGGTGAGTGCTAAAGTTAAGTATGTTCTTCTAAAGTTAAGTCTGCTTGCTGGATGGATAAGTATAACAAAGTCAATAATATACTGTAGATAATATCTTACCCCATGTGAT